>JAOEGS010024021.1:7261-24091 GCA_025447755.1 Corythornis vintsioides
TGTAGATGACCAGTCTGCTCAATTGGTCTCTAACCCAAACCTCATCAAGAACTTCCTCCCTCCAGACTTCATCTGTGCTCTTGGAGACATGTTGGCACAGTAGTTCACAGTGCAGGATCTGCACTAATCCTGGGTATGTAGCAGACCTCCAGAATAAACCTAGTTTTTAATAGGATGATAATGCAAACTCTGTGGTAGAAATTAGCAGTATTAATCACTCTGTGAAGAAATTAAAACAGTGGTTACTACTATAAATTTGGGAATAAGTTTTCATTTTGTCTGCTTTAATCTAACTTGTTTTTGAAGCATTCAGGGCTTTCCATTTGGAGTTTTCACTATTATTTACTTTATTAAAGAAGATCTGTGCTATACAGTCTGCATCAGTATGAACCATTAGGTTAGCAGCCTAATAGCAGGATTGTACTGAAGGCTGAGTATAAATAGCATGTGGTTTGACAGCTGATTTTTAAGGTTACTTTTGATGCCTTGTTCTTGATCAACCTTACGAAAAACCTGATTAAGCTGCAGTTTGTTAATGACGGAGTAACTTAAGAGGTAACATTCATTCTCTTTTGTACTTGGTCACAGATACTACTCTGCTCTTGTGGTCAAGTTGTTCTACGTTACTGTAATAAGTAAGAGCTCTTACTAAAAATCTAGTTCAGCATGTTAGACTATAGACTATAGTGTCAGTAGAAGTACTAAATTTTATGTTAATTACTTTTCTATAGTCCTATTAATGAGAAAGGAGTTTGGATATTAATATGCTTAGAAAATTTATGTATCTATAATTTATTCATATTCATTTATGCATATAAATGTTCTTAGGTTTTATTCAGCCTTTTGAAGCTACATCCTAACTCGTGGTGTTTTGGTTTGGTTTGGTTTGTTGTTTTGTTTTTTTTTTTTAAATACTCTAGGTATGTGGGCAAAGATTATTCTTCTGCCCAGGACCAAATGGAAGATGACATGAAAGGGTACTATAGTCAGAATAGTACAGTGTCAGTAGCTCGTTCTTTGAACGTTGGGCAACTTGTTGCAGTACATGCTGAAGAAGACTGGTTGCGTGCTCGGATAATTTCTCTAGAAGACAACAGAATAAAGGCAAGCAATTTCTTCTTTTGGCACTTGGAGAGAGACTTGAAACCAGCTTTTTTTACAGATGTACACTCAATTCCTAAATGTGCTGCACTAGCATTCTCTCCTTTCTTGCCCTGAAGTACAGTTTTCTTCCTTCTATTTTCAGTTATATGAGAAATTAAGACTTTTTTTGAAGTTACATGATTGCCAAATTTAAATGGTCTTTCTGTTTTCTTCCCATAAATAGTTTGAGTTTGTGGGTTTAGTTCTGCCTTTTATGTGAGGCTGGGCTCTGTAGCACTTTTATATTGAAAATGTACCTTTGGTAGTCTTAGGAGGAATAGATGTAAGGTGGGGCAAAAGAAGAGAAAGGGAAGAACAAAACTCACTGAAGTATCTAATTAAGATGTATCTATTACATGCACTGAATAGCAGGACAATGAAAAGGATACTTGTGTTCCTTTCTGATCAGATCTGGTATTCTCAGAGTTACATGTAGTATGCATTTTAGTTAAACCCCTTTCAGATTATTGAGCTCCTCTGTTAAACGTTCCGTAGACTCTTCTTGCCATCTGCTATGAAACTAGATTATATAATGGAACATGGGAGTTTAAAAATTCTCAATTATTTCTTGCATAGTCAAACATTAATGAAACTTTTTTTTTTTTCTTCCCCCAGTTAGGTTGCTTTCTACCCATTTTGCTTGACATACTTTTAAAGTTGATGCATTTCATAAATATCTAGACAGCACATATATTAAAATTAATGCTTTTCGCAAAGCTGGTGTGATACCTTTCAGCTGGAACTTTGTGGCAGGCTTGTCAATTTGATTTTGTGAAACATTGTTGGGTTTAGAGAAGTGCCAAGCACATTGGTAGCAAACTCACCTCTAATTTCTTTCTAGCTATCAGACCAAATAAGACTACTGCTTTATTGCAACATTTGCTACTTGTGCTCTGAGAGTGTTCAGAATCCTTTTTCAGTGTTTGGTATGCAGATGTTTTGATGGAGTTTAGGAAAAAGTTGTAAAAAGCCTTGTCAAAGCCTTGTTTCTCCCACTTTAGGTCAAACAATTTGCTGCCATCAGCGTTTTCCCTACTGGTTTCCTGCATTGGCTGTGGTATCTATATCAAATTTAGCATAGATCAAAATAATTATTTTAATGCTTTAAAAACTAAAGGAGATACATATAAAGGCACTTCAATAGACTTTTCAACACTTTCAAACCTTTACAAATAAAAACACCCACTTTTATTCACATTTTATTTACATCTATTCATTGTGGTTCTGAGTCACTCCAGCAGTGTTCCTGTTAACAGTAGATATTCTGTGGGACAGTTGCAGAAGATGGTTTTACAGACATCTTGAGAAGGGAGGGCCTTTCCTGAAAAAAACATTCAAGCAGTGAAATGAACGTGAAATTAATGTTACATAGAACAGAATTAGTGAAAAGTTATGTGAGATGAAGAGAATGTGGTAACTGAATACATTTTCCTTAGACTCAAGAAAATATATTTACAATTATACTCATAACCTTAACACTTGTATTCCTTTTCCATTTTCAGGTATACTACGTTGATCATGGCTTTAGTGACTTTGTGGAAAGCAACAGCGTGTACAAACTACAGAAACAGTTTACTTTGCTTCCATTTCAAGCTGCAAAATGCAAACTGGCAGGTAAGACAATGCCAGTGTTTACTACACTGCTTGTTGTGGCACAATTCATGGATTGAGGCATCTCATCTCCTTGTTTGTAGTAACTTAATTTTGTCCAGGAGAGCTAGTCTAAGCAGATACTGGTAGGCAAGGAATGAAGGAATGGGAAGGAAGGAATGGGAAGGAATGATATTAGAAAACCTTTGTATCAAATATATCTGTAATAAGAGCTTCATTGTTTCTGTGCTTAATTTGTCTGTTTAGTATATGTGAGCCTAAAGAAATATAAACATTTGCTGTTATGTAAAGCACAACTACTTTTCCCTCAAAAAAACAGCACATCCATTGTGACCAGGTTGGCCAATATTCTTAAATATGGTTGGTTACTTTAAAAAGATCCCCTTTCAGTACTTGCAGACTTCCTAGACTTTCTAAAACTGATAGGTATTTCTAACTTTTTTAAAGTTATTTGTATTTTATTTTAACTATAAAACTGCCAAGAATGAGGGTTTGTTTGTTTGTTTTATAATACTTGGAGGCATTTCATATTTTTCTCCAGAGAATCTTTTTCAAAGATGCTTTCTGTATTAAAATGTGGAAATAAAGCAGAATACAAGTAGGGGTGTGGTACAACTTTCCTGCTACATCCTAGTTCTTGGAAAGATTCTTTTTGCTAACACAGACCTGGTTATTTTGTTTTTCCTTAAAAATTAAGTGACATATAACAAGTATGATGTGACTTACAGGACTGGAATTCTTCTGTGATGATCCTGTCCTAGTAAAGACTGTGGAATCACAGACGTGCTCAAAGATATTTGCTGTGGAAATACTGGAGAGGAGTGATACTCCTCTTCTTGTTCTCTATGACACTTCTGGAGAAGATGATATAAATATCAATGCTATGTGTCTGAAGGCTTTGTATGACAAGTCCTTTGAACTGCACCTACAGGTACCAGTTTCCTGTTTCCTTCTTAATTCATTAACAGTCATTGCCTGCTAAGGTCTTGGATGGACAAAACCAGTACTCAGAACTTTGATAAGTCTGTGTGTATGGCTTTCTCCCCACCTTCTTACCATTGCAGGTAGATGCACTGTATACAAATGTCAGAGTAACGAGTGTTCTCTCTGATGGAAGCTTGTATTGCCAAGTGCCATCTAAAGGCTTGTCCAGACTTTCTGAAATATTGCAGAAAATAGAAGACTTAATCATCTACAAGGTAGGTTCTATGGTCAGGGAAGAGGTGAAGTAGTCTTTCTTTACAGTGTAACTATAATTTTCCTTATACATCAAGTTTTTGAGGTAGCCATAATCTCATATCCTAGTTTTTTTGGGTGTATCCTTCAGCACGAGAAATGTCTTGTGATGCTTTTTTGTTCACAAGCTGCCTCTAAGGCTTCTGTAACTACTTAAAACTTTGCCTGGATGGTTAGAGCAGTAACAATATGGCTCATAATGGGAAGCTTCCAATGGAAACTACACGAGATTGATATAAAGCCCATGGAGAGAACTGCCTTACTTTTTTTTACTGGAATTTTTACTTACATGATGGAGATGTGTAAACAGCGTAGTCTCCAGCACACTATTCAAGGTGATAATAAAAGCAGTACAACTAAGGTCCATTCTTTATAGCTTGGCTTCCATGGAGATTTGATGGCTTTGATATGACCTACTGCATATCTTGTCCTTGCACCCTTAGCTTTCAAATGTTGTGGCTAATTTCAACTGAAACTGATGTTTAGGAGGTGTCCCAAAGTCTTAAAGTTGCTTTAAAATTGGCATGTGGCAGAGAAGTCCAACATTGCATAAGCCATTTACAGACACATAGAATTATAGAATAATTTATGTTGGAAAAGACCTTAAGATCATTGAGACCAACCATTAACTCTACCAAGTCCACCACTAAGCCACATCCCCAGGCACCAAAACCATACAGCTTCAAAACACCTCCAGTGATGGTCACTCAAACACTGCCCTGGGCAGCCTGTTCCAGTGTCTGTCCACCCCTTCAGTGAATAAATTTTTCCTAATGTCCAGTTTAAAGCTCCCCTGGTGCAGCTTGAGGCCATTCCCTCCTGTTCTGTCACTAGTTACTTGTGATTAGAGACCAGAGCCTGCCTCTCTACAGTGTCCTTTCAGGCAGTTGTAGAGAGCAAAAACATCTCCACTCTGCCTCCTTTTCTCCAGACTAAACAACCTCAGTTCCTTCAGCTGTTCCTTATAGGACTTGTTCTCCAGGCCCTTCACCAGCTCAGCTACTCTTCTCTGGACTTGCTCCAGCACTTCAGTGTCCTTCTTTTCTGCCCAAATTTTGGTGCCCAAAACTGAACACAGTACTTGAGGTATGACCTCACCAGTGCTGAGTACAGGGGGACAATAACCTCCCTCCTCCTGCTGGCCACACCAATTCTGATACAGGCCAGGATGCCATTGGCCTTCTTGGCCACCTGGGCACTCTCCTCACTCATGTTCAGCTGCTTGTCCACCAAAATCCCCAGGTCTTTTTCTGCCAGGCAGCTTTCCAGCCACTCCTCCCCCAGCCTGTAGCACTGGCTGGGGTTGTGACCCAAGGGCAGGACCTGGCACTTGGCCTTGTTGAAGCCTGTGTGACTGGCCTCAGCCCATCACTCCAGCCTGTCCACATCCCTCTGCAGAGCCTTTCTACCTCAAGCAAATCAACAAACCTAACCACTTTGGTGATGTCTGCAAATGTACTTAAGTTGCATTCTATAACTTTCATTCTATAACATGCAACAACCCTTCTTAGACTCAAGAGAATTTGTACAAAAGAGAAAAAATATTAAAAGAATCTATTTGTTAAAGATTCAACTGAGCCTTAGAGAATCAAACTATGAAATGCAGATCCTTGAAGGGCCTGTTTGAACTGCTGCTTGCAAAACTACTCTGTTGTGTTTTTAAGTGTAGAAGTTGAGCTTTAGATTGATTGGCGAACGCACACCATCTGGAACTACTTCGTATTGAACATACCTCAGTTATTGGGATTTGGTTTCAAGCAAGCTAAACAGTGAAGGAAAGCATATAGAATCCTGAAAAGTTTAGCATCACAAAGGCAGGCAGCCAGATGGGTATTGCAAAAATTCAGATTTTCTGGATAGAGTATATGTTAGTTTCTTCTTGTTACCAAAGCAAGACCTTGACATTCAGAATCTTTTAATATCTATCGATCGATTGATAGATAGATATATCTTGACTTTGCAGATTATCTTGAAGGTTTTTATTTTTACCTGTGAATTTAAATAAACTAAGGTGTTGATGGGTCTTCAAACAGAGTTCCTTCATATTTTTTATAGTGTAGCCATTGTCTTGTTAATGTTTTTTAGGATCATCATGATGAATGCCACCTCCATGAGATTTTAATTTGAGTCAATAGTAAATTTGGTTTGTTACATATCTCAACAAATTGTGTTCTAGTATATAAGGTAGGAGCTTCTTCAGTTGTCTGACACAGCACTAAACTGCTCCTGCTTTTCAAAACACTAAGTAATGGTCATTGATTTCCTATTCATTATTTCCAAATGCTGCTTTTTTTTTTTTTTTCCCCAGCATTTTATATTCTCTCTTTTTCCCTTTAAAATACACAGTGGAATTAAAGCTTTACCAACTGGGGGAACATGATAAGAAGTGCTTCTGAAGCTGGAAACATACTTGAAATGGAATTTTTGCTTCTCTGAACTGTCTATTCCATGGGTGGCTTTTTAAATGGTTAGTTGAGTGCCAGTTAGTAATTGCTCCATGTTTTTAAACTTCTGTTTTCATATTTGCAGCCCACACCTGAGTTTAACGTATCATTACCTTTCTGTGGCAAAATCTGCTTGTTTCCTTCCAAAGGAAAATGGGCACGTGTAGAGGTAAGAAGCTACAGTTTTCCCATATAGAAATGGCTCTTCTTTTTGTTCAGCTAAATCTCATTCCATAGTTTGATGAAACTTGTTATAGTGTATGTATCACTGTTGTGTTTTTAACCTCAAAATGGTGCTCTTGCTTTCTTTTTTTCAGATAAGAATTATTCATACTAGACGGGCACT
This sequence comes from Corythornis vintsioides, assembly GCA_025447755.1. Classification (NCBI taxonomy): domain Eukaryota; kingdom Metazoa; phylum Chordata; class Aves; order Coraciiformes; family Alcedinidae; genus Corythornis; species Corythornis vintsioides. Next base: position 14,042 of record JAOEGS010024021.1, read on the forward strand.
TGATGTGCAGTTCATGGATACTGGGATAGTTGCAACTGTAAAAGTGTCAGAGCTTAGAGAAATCCCACCACAATTCCTGAGAGAAGTAATTGCAATACCACCTCAGGTATAAAGACATTTTAAAGCTAACTATGCTAGATCTCTTGGCAGTATTTGTAGCACTGTTATTCCAGAGTTTATGTAATTAAATTCTGTTTTGTTTAATAACATTTAACATTGGAATGTATTTCATTATGCATCTTTGCCTGACATAAATCGTGTTGTCCTATGGATTGACAGGATGCTGTATATGTGTAATGGTACTGGTTTGCATGTTTCTTTCTGTTTGTCATACATCATTTAATCTGCCAGCATTAATGAAGTTTCTGTGTAAATAACTTGTTTACTAGTTTCTATATTACTAAATTATACCTTGTGTACTTAATTCTGTCCTTAGGCAATAAAATGCTGCCTAGCTGATCTGCCTCCTAACACTGGCATGTGGACTCCAGATGCTGTGCTGCGGCTGCGAGACACTGTAATGAATTGTCCTGAATTTAGCATGAAGGTAAATGGCTAAAATGCCTATGTGACTTGAAATCCACAGGCATGTGGAAAGAGCATTTTAGAACACATTAGATTTATTTTTGTTACAGAACTTTAGAAGTTTGTAGACAGGTCTTGGACATAAATTCTAAACAAAGTCATTTTCTTAGGATATTTGGCATGAAACTTACTTGCTTAAGCCTGTTAGAAGCTTCTATTTGCCCCTTGAGAATTAGCAACTTTCACATTAGCCTTCCACATTTTGCTGTTGCAGTCAAATTGGTAAGAAACACGGTTGTTAGTGTTTCACTACATAAAAAGATACAACTCTTCAGTTAATTTTAAATTATATTTATGCTTCTTGTGAGCATAGTTTTTTTCCTCTGGTCTTGGAAAGTGTCATGGTTTAGAGCCAAGCCTAGTCAGCTGCTTGCAGTAAGTCCCCCCTCAATCTCTCAATCCTCACCCCCTCAACAAAGAACAGTAATGAAACAATACCCACAAAGAAAGGAGGCTGAACTGTGGAGAAGCACAAACCCAGCCTGTTTCCCAGCCTTTTTCAAACATTTTTCCCCCTCTGCACCCTGCTCTTATATACTGGACTCGACATCAGGATGGTATCCAATAACACACTGCCTGGTTTGGTTGTCTGTCTTGATTGTGACCCAACTTCTGGTGAAAATTAACCCTATCCTTTCCCAATCCAGGACATTGCACACCCCGTATTCTGTACCATCTGTGTCATGCCCAGCAAAGTTATTTAACAATGAGCAACATACAGTTTAATTCACTGGCCATTCTCACCCAAAATTAAGCCACACTGGACTTCTCTGTCCTTCCACATCACCCAGCAGATGCACCCTGGATAGGTTTGCTTTTTCCTGAAGCAGGACTCGCCCAGTCCAGCTTCTCTAAGACATTTTCATATGCACTACAGCAACTTTCTCTCTTTCCACAGCATGTGGGAGCTTTGAGGGGTCAGGGCCAGCTCAATTGGCAGATCCTCTTGTGTTAACTAACTAACTGGCCTTTGCTAAATGTGTGTCTCAATTTTTGAAGGTCCATTGCTTTCAGTGTTTTTTAACAGTCCATTGTATCATTCAGTTTTCCTGGAGGCTGGTGCGAAACAGGGGCTGTGACAGACCCACTCGATGCTGTGCTCCTCGGCCCAGATGGCTGTGAGGCTGTTTCAGAAATGAGTCCTGTTGTCTGGCTAGATTCTTCCTTTCTGGGATGCCATGTTGCCATAGGTCTTGCTTTTCAAGGTCCAGGATGGTGTTCTGGACTACACAGAGGCTCCAGGTAGGACCATTCTTCCTGGCTGCAGCGTAAAACACGTTTTTAATATCGTCTGTTGCACAGATTGGCCGGAGGGCTACTGCATGTGCAATCTCCTGTTTAATGTGTTCAAAGGCTTGTTGCTGCTCAGGGCCCCATTCAGAATCATTTTTCTTCCTGGTCACATGGTATGCAGGGCTCATGATCAGGCTGTAGTCTAAGATCTGGATCCTCCAGTAATCCACAGTGCCCAGGAAAGCCTGTGTGTCCTTTTAATGGTTGATGGGTATATGGCTGCTACCTTGTTGATCACATCCACTAGGATCTGTTGATGTCCATCTTGCTGTTTTGTTCCTAAAAACTGATTCTTTTATGCAGGTCCCTTAACCTTACTGTGGTTTATAGCAAAACTGGCCTTAAGGATTTCAAGTATTTTCATCTCTTTCTCAAAAACTGCTGCTGCTGTGTTGCCCTGTATGATGATGTTGTCAGTGTACTGCAGTTGTTCTGCAGTGCAGTTTGGAACAGTCCATGGCAAATGGTGCGACTGTTTCCACCCCTGGGCAGTTGGTCCCAGGTGAAAGCAGACTGCTCTCCTGCAATGGGAACAGAGAAAAAAGTATTAGTGTTATTAGTGATTGCATACCAGTTAGCTGCCTTTGACTTGAGGTCTAACATGTCCAGCACAGCAGCACTCATCACTGGTGTGACCTCATTCAGGCCAATGTAGTCCACTGAAAATCGCCGTTCTCCTTTACATTTTCGCTCTGGACATATAGGGCTTTTGAAAGGGGAGCGAGTTTTGCTGACCACTCTCTGGCTCTCTAGTTGATGAATCAATTTCTGGAGGGGGATCAGGACGTCTCATTTGGTGCAATACTGCTGTTGGTGCAACATGGTGGTAGCAGTTGGTACGTACTGCTCTTCATCAACCCCAGCACAGAAGGGTCCTCTGAAAGCCAAGACAAGTTTTAACAACTGCTCCATTTCCTTCTCCAAGTCAGTGGACCACTCCAAGGCAAAGGACCACTTTTGAGTCCTTGAAATACCCTCTCCTGATACTGTCTGTGCCACAGTTGTATGAGGCCTTTGGGACAGTCATAGTGGGACATTTATGCCACTCCTTCCCAGTTAGCCTCATGTCAATCTCCAGTATAGTCATCTGTTGGGATCCCCCTGTGACCCTAGAAGTACAGATGGGTTCAACCCCTCTGTCACTTGATGGCATCTGGGTGCACTGAGTGCATCAGTATGTGCTAAAGCCTTACACTCCTGTGGGTGGAATTGCCAGGCCATCAGATCCACACAATCCAGTAAACCTGATTGTCTCCGCTTCCTCTGCCTGGCTGCACACAGGGCCCCTCTAATCCTGATGAGGACCACTCAGTTTTTGTTAAAATAGCTTAGACGTCCCCTCAAGAGGATTGGAAGCAAGATCAACCCTTCTACTCTCTCTGGGGAATTTCCCACTGAAAACTGGAGCAGCATTTTTCTTTGAAGAGTCCTTTTTTATATTATTTTCTTCCCTCACAGCTCATATACAGTGAAGATCAACATTGGTTTTCCATCCCCTTCATGTCCTCTCCATGGTCACATAGGTAGAACCACAGGTTACCATGTGGTGTGTATCTCCTGTTTTCCTTCTCTTGGGCAGAGGAGGATCTGCTCCTAAGAGACAAGACATGGGCCTTTTCAGATGGAGAGGAGGATTTTCTGAGCCTCCCAGGACAATTCCTCCACAGCTCAAACAGAGGCTTGTAGAGAGGAAGAAGCATTTCCTTCCCTCATATTGGTAGAGTTGGCCAGACATTTGATCTGCTGTTTGTCCCGGCCATCTTTCCAGGACACCACTAACAGTGAGTTGGCGTATGACAGTGGTGTACTTCTTAGGAAATTCCAAAGCATGGGTGTGCACTGGGCTTGATCTGGGTCTGTGTGTGACTGCTTGTCATTCAGGTAATTATAAATCGCCTCCAGCAACAGTAATTCCCTCAGGTTCTGAATACCTCTCTCCATGGTGGTGATGTGTAACAGCCTCGTTGAGTCACCTCCAAAGGTTAAGGGATTGTGTCCGTTTTCCAGTCACCTTCTCAATGCCCCCTTCCATGGACAGGGATCCCAGCTGCTTGGCCTCCTTTCCCAAAAAGCTACTGGTCGTGTTGCCCCAGCATCAGAGCAACCACGTGATCTGCTCTCCTGGCAGGCAGCTGAAATCCTTTCTCTCATCTTGCAGCTCACTGGCCAGGGACCAGGTGATCACCTATGGCTTTTCCGCCTGTTTTCATTATGATCCTGGTTCATCTTCATCCCTCACTGTGGGAATTGGGGGGTTTTGTGTATTTGTTTTTCTGGATAAGGGTGACTGAGGATAAGGGTGACTGATAACAGCACAGATTGGTTCTCTGGTTCAGCTGCAGCATCTGCTGATCTGCTTTTTGGTTCAGAGACCTTCTCTTCCCCTTGAGGGCACTGAATTGTGTTGAAAGGGACTTGGAAGGAGTGGGCAAGGCCCTGACATATTGCAGTAATTTGTGTCTCTTGGAAAGTGCCAGGTTGACAGCAGACCTCTTCTAAATACCTTAATAGTGTATCAAGATTGTGAACTTGTTCAGGGGTGAAACTGCAAAACACTGAAACTGCCCTAGGCACTTGTCCACGCTCTCCCACACACCCTGCCACTGATAACTGTCCAGCTTTGGGGCAGATCTCTGGGTAGTGTTCTCAGAGAAGAATTGTGAAACAAGACTTTACAAACATTCAGAAGACATGTTACTGAGGCCATCCTGGCCTGGGCGTTCCAAGGATAGTCAAAATTATCAAAAGCTGAGATTTCCTCCCCCATCTCACCCACAGGCTGGGTGAAGTCACCAGCACCAAAAACATGTACATATACCAGCCCAACCTCATACCCCCTGACACAATCATACTGTAAGTTCCCAGTACCCAACAGAGTCCTGACCAGTTTCCAGGAGGTTATAAAGACCAACACTGGGAACACATAGAGTGCATAAGGCTTCACATAAGACCACCATGAAAAACAAAGGGGCTAGCTTTGCAAATGTGCACTATTTAGCTACAGTATAGAAAGGAAAAGTGTATATCAAAATGGTTCAAAAATGCTTGGGTCAAATTTTGTAATTATCTCAACCCCTCATGCCCCACATTGGGCACCAAAGGTCTGTGATGGTTTAGAGGCTATCACCCACACCCAAGTCCCTTTCTCAGTATGACATGCCAGTGTGGTAACATACTGCCTGCTTCAGCTGTCTCTCTTGGTTATGAACACCACACACCCACACCTCTAGAAGCACCCTCCACCCCCAACTTCTGATGAAAAATAACACTGTCCTATGCAAACCCAGGACAGAAAGCAGCCTTATTTTTTGATCACTTGTTCTAATCCAATGTGATTTAATATATGCTATTCTACAGTTAGAATTTCTTTTATTTTTTTAAGATAAAATTATTCTTGCATTGTATCCTGTCCAGTTTAATTAACTGCAAACACCCCTCTAAAGGAAATCTATGATTAGGTAGAGACTAACCAAAGTTAATTTCCTCTTAAAAATTTTATTCCAGATACTGTCACAGCACTTTGAAAAAAATGTTTTGTAGGTTTATTTTACCTTTTTATTTGTTTTAACACTGGAGACCATATAGTTAAACTGTCTCCTCTAGGCCGGGGACTTGAGACTGTTGCATCTGGCTTTTCCAAATGTCCTCTTCCAAGAGAGATTGAGTTTTGCACTAATTTTTGCTTTGTTAAATAATGGATGACAGAGGTATGCTTTAATTTTGGAAAGCATTTATGCTTGGCTAAAGCATAAGAATCCATAAATATACTGATATTTATGGATTCTTATTTGACGTACTTTGTCAAATTAACATTTCAGTGCTTTGCTATCAATAATGCTAGCATATCTTATGTTAAATAGGAAATATTTTTATGTCAGTGCTTGAAAACTATGCATGATACAAACCTGGAAGCCTTTTTCATCAGTACTTTTTTTTCCCACCCTTAATTTACTAGGCTTCATCTCCCATAATGACATGAAGAGAATTTTGAAGGATTAAGTGTTAATATATAATAGCATTACTTACTTGTTCAGATCTGTCTGGATAGTAGCTACTGTTTTACTGAAAATTGGAATTGTACACACAATACTGAGATTGAACCTCAATTCAACCTTTACATGTGTGGAACATCTGCACATGCACTTTGTAGCTGCTGTGAGTTGCTTACTGTCCAACAACATATTTGAGAGAACTTTAAAAATACTGTTGTCCATACTGAATGCAATGAACTTGAATGCAATGAAATTGCCCCTTTTCTGTTATGGGATTTAGTCTTCTGTACCAAATCAGATGTGTATTTGATAATTCTTAACTGGAAGTTAAACTGTGTTTTGTTTCCCAAGGTGGTTAAACAGGATGGTTTGAAGGGAATTGCACACATTTACTTGTTTGCTCCAGAAAATTTCCCAGACGTGGATCATAGTGTCAATCAAAAGATCAAAAATGCAGACTTGTGGAAGCATCAGAAAGATGTTTTCTTGAGTGTGACACCCAGTGGGACTAGCTCTGCAAAAGTGACAAGTGATGCTGTTTCAACTCTGCGGTTAACTAGTGGAAAATTAGAGAAGAGTTTCTCTGATTCACCCAGAGAACCTAGCAGTGCAGCCTCTACCACTGATATGCCTCCACCTCTACCCTTGTCAAAGACTGGTGAGCTCATGGATGTCTATGTCTCAGTGGCCTGCCATCCAGGTCACTTTATAGTCCAGCCTTGGAAAGAGCTACATAATTTGGAAGCCCTAATGGAAGAAATGATCTTGTACTACAGCAGGGCAGAAGAGAAACCTGTGAACATTGAAAAAAACAAGCTGTATGCAGCTAAAATTGGAAATCAGTAAGTAGATACTAAATTAAAACCAAAATCTTTGAAGGCAAGCTTAGCTCTGCTAAGCTAGGCAAGCGTAGCTCTGCTTTGTCCACATTGTTAACAAGGGGAAAGTTGTCCAATGGTATCTGAGAGATTAAGAGAGTAAATGAGGTTGCAATCTCTTCATCCTTCCAGATTGCAGTTGGAAGAGTTGCCTTCAGATCTGGGAAACCTGACACATGTTGGTTAAGATCTTTTGGTTGTGCATTATTTTTCTGGTGCCTTGACAGTGTGTGAATATGAATTCAAATTGTTTGTTCTTGTTCTCTCCCTTTTTAGGTGGTACAGGGTCATCATAAAAGGAATTCTTAGAAATGGGTTTTTGTCGGTCTATGAGCTGGACTATGGTAAACATGAGTTTGTCAGCATAGAGAAAGTACAGCCACTTATGGATACATTTAGAAAACTACCTTTCCAAGCTATAACAGCTCAGCTTGCAGGTAGGTAGTAAGCTTCTACATTTTTTGTTGTTAAGTTTTACATCAGTAGGGATCCCAAATGAACAGAAACGTAAAGTGGATAAAGCCAGAGGTTAGTGGTGTAAATGTTTTTTGTTAGACATGCACTTGCTTGAAAAAGCATACCTAATGCATGCATGTTTATGTCATCGAAGTAGCTGTGCTTTTCTTCTAGACATAGGTGACAATGGTTCTATTTTATTATTTTATTTTAATGCAGCACTTTTAGCTAACATTATAAAACTGAAGATCGCTTAAACTTCACTAGCAGCTGCTTTTCATTGTCACAAATATATGTCATTTAATGTGTGTGATGTCTAATATACATAGGATGCACAGAAATCAAAACAAGTGGGTTTTGGATCCTTAAACATAAGCCATTACAAAATGTGAAGGTTATGTCTGTTGATGAGAATTTACATTCTGATTATCCTAATCTACATAAAATTAGGAACTAGTTGCTGACTTTCTGGAGAAATTTTTCTTCTGTATCTTGCCCTTGTTGTAATTTACTGTTTACCTGCACATTTGGAATCCAAAGTTGCCTGGAATATATTGTTCTCAAACACACTCCACAAGTGGGGTGGGGGCTTTCAACAGACAATTTCCTTGAGCATATGGAGTGTAGAGAGTGTGCATACATCTGACAGAATGGAAAAAAATAAAAATCTTTTCATGCTGTCCTTTCTTTCCTTTTCCAAATTTTTCTTTCATTTCTGCACTGCTTTCAGATGTATGCGTCTCTTCCAGTGCATTTGCTGCTTTCTGCTGCTGCTTGGTCAGCACTAATCTAGGCTTCAGTGACAGAATGTACTTGTCTGAAGTGACAGGTCACATAGTTGGTGCTCTGATCCTAGGTTGCCTTCTGTGGATTTGCTTTGCTGGATAAGCTCAGTGTGACCTTGAGGGTTGCTTTAAACTAGTGATGATGGATGTGTTACCGACAGGCTTGGGGTCCTAGGAGTGCAGTGCTGAAATGAAGCTGATCTCTAGCTCTATCTGTCTACTGGGGTAGTACAGGATCCAGCTGAGCAAGCCTACAAGTCATCCAGTTTTCCTGCTTCAGAGAATCCCAAGTAGCTAGTTAAGTTGGCCTCTGAACTTCTTCATATTGTCAAAGCAGGCCAGCTGAGCCCGGAAGACTGGTAACTATTGTCTTGCTATTGCACTTTTTTCTCTTTCTTCATGTCTGCTACCTCCCCATCTCTGGTCTGTTTCCTTGTAAAATCCCATTTGCTTCCCTACCAGCCTTTCCTAGCATTAATTACCCTTTCTTAACTTCTTATTCCTTCTGTAGCCTGCAAGGAGCTGTGTTCCTGTGTTGTCCTGTCCTATCAGCAGCAAGCTGCTGCTAATAGTGAAAGCAAAGTGTTGCTCTTTTGCTGCTTTGCTTCTTCTATCCATAAGTTGTTGTCTGTTATTCATGCATGATAGTTGAGCCCTCTGTGTCTAGATGCAGGGGTCTGAGGAGACTGAATTCCAAGTCTGCAGGAACCCCTTCTTTGGTTGATTACAGCCATATTTAAAAACCTGTTTGGGTTCTACCATCACATCCCTGAGCAGATTTGACTTTGTGGGTTTCTGCTCTCAAAAAATTAGAGCAGTTGTGAAGCATTTAAGCAGCATTCCATTTCTGCTCTCTGCAGATCTAGTTTGGGACTTGAAGGTTTCTCAGATGTTTTAGTAGCTGATGCTGCTTCAAGATGAAGAAAAAAATCTATAAATCAAGGCCAAGAGGACAAACAATTTCGGCACCCTCAGGCAGAAGACAAAGAAATAGTTTGTTTTGCAAGGATCTTTAGTTTCCTTTTTGTCATATTTTCTAGTATGCCATGATCACACATGGCAATTGAGACACTTTGAATTACTCAGTGGGTCAACGTGTCTGCCTTTCACTTCTTCAAACTTGTCCATATCATTAGACTTAAAGAAAAAAATATATGTCCTAGTCTCTCTAATAATTAAGCTTGTCTGTGTGGGACATCAGTGAGCTTGTGTTTCTTTTCTAGAGTTAAGATGCATGCAGTAGCACTTGAACGTCTGTTTTTATAAAATATTTGAACTCCTTTCTAAACTTAATAATTTCAGTTCTTCTAGTCTATAAATAATCTTTCTGTTTTCCTAGGAGTGAAAAGCCAGCAGTGGTCAGAAGAGGCATCAATAGTGTTTCGGAATCTTGTAGAGAAGAAACCCTTGGTGGCACAGATACAGGCAGTTAATGAAAGCACTAACTCTTGGGATCGAAAAATAGTGACTTTTCTCGTGGACACATCTCTTCCAGAAACTGATATATGGATTCATGATTTTGTGTCTCAAAGTCTGGTAGAATTTTCAAAGGATGATTAATCACCACTTCTGAAATGTAGCAGTTCAGAATCTTTAGCAATAAAATAAGTAACAGGCTTTGAAGACTACAGGCTTCACTACTACATGGCCTTGGAGATATGAAGGGGATATATTTGAAAAAATCTATGTTCTGTGAAAAGGTTTGTTTAACAGGTTTGGGTTCTGTTGACTTCACTTGACTTTCTGATAATTTGCACTTTGTTTACTATTGTAATGCTAGAATGTTTGGGTTGAAAATAAAAATGTTATTTATCAGTAAAACAATGATGGTTTTTGTTCTTGTGATCTTTCCCTAATTTTGGGGGGTGGGAGAATTCTTACAGCTATTACTCAAAGCTATTACTGGGCTCCCTTTTTCTTGGAAGTAACACTACTTGGGAAACATGGGAACAGTTCTCAACATTTCTGAATTTAGCATCAGAGATGCATTCATAGATTCATAGATTCATAGATATTAGGGGTTGGAAGGGACCTAGAAGATCATCTAGTCCAACCCCCCTG
>JAOEGS010024023.1:10344-28398 GCA_025447755.1 Corythornis vintsioides
ACATATATGCATATGTATGAATAAACATAGTTGATACACTTTCATGAGTTAAAGCTGTTTAGTAACTTGGAGAAAATAAGTAAGTACACTTCAAAGTACCTGGATAGTTTTAGATTGGGAGCATAAATATGGAAAATTACAAACCTGATTTATAAGATCAAAATAAACTCGACAGTGACTTAGCTATAGTTTTAACAGCATGAAAATGACTAATTTAAGGCCAAGAGTCATTTAGTTTTGACTGACTTGGCAATCTTCTGTTCTCTGGGTCATGTAGGTGTTGAGTAAATGATAAACCTGTAATTCTATCCTGAGGTCAAGGGACTTCAGAACAGATTCAATATATTGGTCTCCTGGAAAGTTCTTCCAAGGCTAGTACCCCCCCTAAACTCTGTTTATGAGTTGACTGCATTAATAACTAATAGAGTCATATAATATTAGCAGAGGTGGAATTAACCCTTTCAAAGAAGTGTACGACCAACTGCAGGGTTTTTAAATGAGGGACAGAAAAATCAGATCTAGCTGGGAGAAGCCAAGTTTCTACTGAGTAATGAAAAGATGACAGGAATGTAAAAAAGTGTCTGACTTCAGGGACAAGACCAGACTACATCATGAAATTATTTGGGATAATCCTGTGTTTGTGAATCAGAATCTGTTACCTTGATATGTTATATGGGGGAAAAATATATGAACTAGCAATTACTCAGAGTAAGAAGCATAAATATATTTTTTAAATTCAGCAACTGCTAAATTAATACAGGCTTTGCTTTGCAGTAAACATTTGCCATTGAAAAACTGAGATGGAAAGTAAATGGAGATGTTTTCCATAGAAGATTTAAGGGTGCATTATAGCAGCAGTTACTAATTTTGAACCTTTTAATGTTTCAAATGAAAGTCTACACTATTAAAAAAAATATGCTGTAAAGCCCAGACACACAGCCTGGACTATTGTCACCAAGCAAACATTAAAGTTAATGGCCCTCAAAGTGTTTAGGGTTATTTCTTCTGCTCAATGTCACAGGCTTGAACTCATTAGTAGGAGGCATATTCAGATTAGCTTGTCCAGTTCTGATTTAAAAGAAACTAAAAAAAAATCACAATCAGAAATCTTGACATCATTAGGAATAACTTAGTGTTACCCTCAAGCAGTCCTGTGAAAAGTTAAAGTAGGTGCCCCCAGTCACCAAGGCTGCAGATTTCATGTGAATATTAGTATTTCCTGATATCTATGGAGTATGAATCACATGGATGGAAAAATGGAATCACAGTTGCTTGGTAAATAACACAACCCAGAAGCAAACCCAAAGACCATTCAGTGCCACAGAAGAGGTTAAAGTAGCCTTTCTCTTGCAATTTCAAGGGACAGGGGTTTGATGGATATTAAATATACAAGCCAAATTCAGACAGGTGTTCCACAATCAGCTTAGCTCAAGACTTGACCATGCCTCCCAAGAGGAAGCAGCCTTACTCCCTGCATGGTCAGAAAATCTCACTGCCTGCTTGCACCCCAGACCTCACAGCTGCACAGTGACCCTGGTGAGGCTCTGAGTTTGTCAGAAAACTAATGAAGGAGAAGAAACCCCAGCATTTTCTGTTGAGTAAGTTCCCTGAGTGAAGTCACCTTTGCAGGGCTGGTGGCAGCAGTCGATTGTAGGGGACAGGCAGGGGAAGAAGGAAGAGGTGTTTTGCAGTAGCTCAGATATAGACTGGTTCAAGCTGGCAAGACACATACACACTGTCCTAGTGCTCAGGGTCCACCTGCTGTGTTTGGTGACAAAGGTTTTTTGTGTCAAAATGTGTATTTCCAGACAGGATAACTAAATAAAAAGAATGTTAGCACAAAGCAAAACGCTCCTAACTGACTGACTAAGCTAAATCAGCATCAATTTAAAGTCCATCACTGTTTCAGAGCCTTGAGGACACTAAGAGGCTTCAGGGGCCCTGAGCAGCCTCACCTAGACCTCCTCTCACCCCTGTCTTTGGGCTCTAGAACCCCACTTCAGCCCAGACCCTGCCAAAACTATGCTCCAGGTACATTTGTCTCTGCTCCTGACTCCTGGATGGACCTCGGACACACACTGTAGCCTTCTCCCCAGACCTGTCTTTGACCCTGTTTCTTTTGGGTCCTGCTTCTTCCATTGTACATGACTGTCAACTGACCCATCAGTAGGTCCCAGATCTGCCAGTGTTTGGACCCTGAGGGTCTATGCCTTGTTGGGGAGTACACTGCTCGCTCTGGAACCAGCTGTGGATCCCCAGCTCGCCCTCCCTTTAGAGAGCAGCCAGACCTTGCTGCTCTGTGACACTTCATACTAGTACAACCTCATTGGGTTGTAAGATGGAAGGACAGCAAATGTTTATACTTGGCTTTGTTAACACATTGTTCTTAACTCTTTTAGCATATACCATGGTCCTGCTCATTCTCAGTCATCTACTAGTTATGTACTGGAGTTGTTCAAACTCTACCAAAGCTGCTGCTTTTCCTTTAAGAGAGGCAGTTGTCTTTCCCCTCCTCAATCTTATTAAACCAATTCACTGCACTGACCTGACAGAAAGAGTTCATAGGTTTTGTCAGATTGCTTTTGGGCTGACATAGCTATCTGAACTGCCTCAGAACAGTATCACACGACAGAGGAGGGAGGAAAGGGGTGTACAGCTGGAGCAGGAGCTGCCCCTGTCAGTAGGGGTGAGTTGCCATGTTGTTGGCTCAGCCTCAAACTGACTTATTACTTCAGTTCAGTGACTCTGCAGGCTACAACAGGCACTTAACAGCTTGTGAAAAATCAGGTGAAGCTTGGTGGGTTTGAGAACCACCAAGTTGTCTTGTAACTGCACCTGTCAGGGAAGGAGGACAAATTAGCAGTGAAATCAGCCCACGCTGACTTGAGAATGAGAGTACTTAAATTTGCTGTTTGTAAGCTTACTTATACAAGTATTATTTACATTATATACAAATGTAAGGTAGGAATCAAGTCCTTGTGCTGAACTCAAGGCTGCCAGCAGGTTTCTAGCTGAGAGTCAGAGGGACTTAGGTTCAGGTTTTAACAACAGCATTAGGAGATGGGCAAAAGCTTGATTAAAAGACTCAGAGATGGGTTTAACTTAGATAGCAAATCTCCCTTCAAATACCCAGTGAGTAGCAGCTTGTGCCTGTTCACTGTGAAAAGCAATAGGTTTGATTGGATGATGTGTGGGACAGAAGATTTAATAAATGAAGGCAAAGGCTGTCCCCTGTAACACAAGAGTTCCTACAGTTGCAGTCACTGTGATGTTATCCAATGTTCATCAATAGTATTTCCTTAGTCCTTGGGTTTCTTGGTTCATCAGTACTGCAAAAGAAAATTTCTGTTTGCTAATATTTTAGATTTTTCCTGCATTTTAGATAAAAGTTATTTTCTTGGAGACACTGAAATATCTTCTGTCATTTGGATACTATATGCTGTATGAAGAGTATACACTGTATTGTATATTTTGTATAAAAACATCCCATTTTTAACTTCCTGGGGCCATGTATATAAGTATTTGTACATGAAATTAGATGATAGCTTTGAAATTTATGCCATACATTTCTGTTAATGTTATAAAAATATTCAGGCAAATAAAATTGCAATAAAATATTTTACTACAGATCAGTCAAAGGTTTTCACAACTTTATCTTCCTAAAAAACAATAAAGCTATAAAACAGAGATCCATTTCAGATATCTAAAAGGCAAATATAACCAGTCTGATTGATAAACATCAACTAGATTAACTTCTTTTTTTTTTTTAAAAAAAAAAATACTGACATGTAAGGTGAAATAAAGTCAAGATGTAAGCAAAATGCTTTTCTAACATATAATTAAATTTTGTTTTCTAGAAACTTATCCTGTTAGAGGCAAATTGCCTAGGCAAGATATGTGCATATTTCCTATTGCCAGTAACAATAATGAGAGCATACTGGGTCGCACAGCACACAAAGCTTCAAGTATACAAATTGTTAATAAATCTGACTCCTCAGAAAACAGAAAATTAATACCATATACAGGATGATGTGTGGTCCAAGATATATTTTCTAACATAGTCCTTTGGGTGTCCCAAGACCTTAATCATAAGCTCAGCAGCCATCTGGCGACTCCCAATGGCTTACCACCCACCGTGGAAGCCTCCTGGATAGCTGAGTAAGAGCCCTGTTCTGCACCACCATTTCTGCATGAAAAAAAGTCCCTTTAATGTCAGTAATTTTGCCACAGGGAGGTTCCAAACAGTCCCCAAATCATATGCACAGTATCAACAGCTTTTTCTAGGCAATGCACAGGGGGAGAGCCTGCGAGTCTTCATGAAAAGCCCCCTCTTCCTTCTCTAAATCCGCACCAGAAGACCTATGGCCAGGTGAGATTGAATCACTACCAGCTCACAATTAGCTTTAGCACATGCTCAGCATACCTGCAGACACCTCTTTGGCAAACCTCACACCTAACTAGCAGCATTTTGTTCCACTTGGCACAATCCCAGCCCCTGCTGGAGTCCATTCCTCACGGTGCATGTGCAGCCCCTGCTCTCTACCCTGTTCATGCTGGCTGGCCCTGACTGCCTCCAAAGACTTCTCTGCAGGTCTGCTCTGCAGAAATCCCTCATGTCTGATTGCTAATTTCCCTTCAAAGGTGTCAGTCGTGCAGATGCTAAGTAGCCACTGAGAGGTGAGTAGATGTTTCATGTCACGGGTGCCAGGGGAACAGCAGAGAGAAATTAATGCCTTGTGGGCATAGAATCACATTTATGAATTTACACTTGAAATTTACTAATCCCTACAAATATCTTAGATGTGTCCAAATACCTTTTCCCCTCTCAGCATTAGCATATTGCCCAGCAGATTGAAATAGTTTTTCTTCCTCTCATTGGTGTCAGAAGCAATCAACAACTCCATGCATATTTGGCTCGTGTCAATTTTACAACTTTTTTTTGGGGGGAGGGAGGGGAATGGGTCATAGTTTTGTTCTTCTTTTCAGATTTAACACTATTTCCTTGGAGTTCATGTGTCATCTCTAAACACAGCAATCTCAGGGTTATCTTAGTTCCTCAAAAAAAAATTCAAGACCACCAGCAATGCCACTCATACTGCCTGATTTTGAGGCAGCTCTTGAAATAACAGCTCTCTCTATAAAGTTCCCTGCTTTCCAATAACATGGAGTCTGGTAAGCCAGAAAGGATAAAGGACCGTGGTGCATTCAGCAACAAATGTTTATCCACTTCTGATTTTCTACCTATTTCCTGCACACACCTCCCCAGGAGATGTTAGGGGATTTAATTTGTTGATTCATTTGTTTTGTTATGCCCTTGAAAAATACAGAATGGGGATGCATCTGTCAGGAGACTGTGGAGGCATAAAATGAGAGAGAGAAGAAATGTAAGGCTAGGAAGGAGGGCTAGAGCCATCTGTCAAAATAAACTAAACCAAGTCTGAGGATAGGATGAGAGGAGGAACCAGCAATGGAGAAGACATAAAAATATTTTGAAACAAAATCCAGGGACAGAAGCTGAGGAAGGGGAGCAAAAAACAACTGGTGGAAAAGTCTGTTATATAGTATGTGTCTGCTGCATGTCTTCTGGTGTTGGCCCACAACAGTTTTACAACTGAAGTCTCAAATCAAGGGTAAGATGCCACTGTGTCATTACTGCTAGGGTATTTTTTTTTTGTCTATTGAATATCAGAAGACACATTCCAGAAATAAAAAAATATTGATTAAAAAAAACCTACTAGGATGACAGCATCAATTAAGAAAGATTCATTTGCCTTGCTGGAAATATTTAGACTTTCTTCCTAAAACACCACATTTCTGAAAAAAAATGTGATTATATACCTTTGGTATTTCTCTACAGGGAATGTTTTTGGAGACACCTTATACCTGGGACAGTCTACTCCACTTCAAAGGCAAATATTTGCTCTATAGAAGTAACCTCTGCTAATGGATGCAAACCTAGCAGGTAGCAAAGTCACTTTGATCTCCCTTTCATTATGTTTTGCAATTTATCCATTGCCAGGGAGTGAGTTTCTTGTCCCGGAAAATGCTGAAGCCTTGTATTGATTATATCCCTTGATCAACAAAGCTAAATCTTAACATTTTAGACTCACAATAAGATTGGTATTTATATAGTCCCAAAACATACCTTCACCATATATGTATTCAAAAGATTTATAGGCCCTTTTCTGTTCTATTTCCATTTGAAAGTTATCAGCAGGAATACTTCAGACCCTAACAGTAAGTCACTTCTATCTGAATGTAAGTTTTATAAACAATAAACTGCAGAAACCACACAATTAACAGGGTATAAAGTTTTTTAAAAGTACTGATATCCTGCCAAATATTACAAATATTTTTTATTTATTTTTTTTTTGTACAATGGAGGAATTGAGAATGGATATTTAAAATGCTGGGTATTTGTAGCTGTTAATATTATTAGACGATTTACCCATGGACAAAGCCCTGCATGATTTCAGGTTACAACAACTAGAACACAAAGGCATTTAAGTATGAAATACTTTGGACTTTTAATACTGCTTGATGAGGAAGTTTGTATTCCTTGCTGTATGGAATTCTAAAATCTTAGGGAAACAAACTAAAAAACACCCCACTATTTGGAATTTGTTTGCTTTGTATTTTTTCATTAGAACCAATTATTTTTCTTATACTGCTGTTTTGCCTTGTATTTATACAAGCCAGAACTGAAGAGCTGAACATAGATCTCTTGTTATAAATATGATTCCCATGGATTTAACCTAGTACACTGAATTTTTAAGGACTTAGTAAAAAAACAAAAGCAATAAGGAACACTGAAAATTTCAAAAGCAAGTAACAGCACATTGAATATCTTGCACTAAAACAATTTCTTATATCATATCTCCATTCAAAATTACAGCCCACAAGGCAGATACTAGAATATGAACTCTTAAGTCTGGTCTCTTACGTTTATATAGTTTACAAAGGTCAAATGAGCCCAAAAGGCATGTGCAGAAAACAAAGCATTGTACTAGTAGTTTAGAAGGTGAGAATTCCATTATATTTTTGTTTTGCTTTCTAGTCTTAAAGCTATTGTTATTAGCTTGTAACCCATGTAAAATAACAAATACCCATCCAAGAGAAATATTAATAATAATAAATACAGGATAACACAGTAATTTGATTAATCCAATAAATAAACAAAGAATTACTATCTAATACACTGTGTATAATGACTTAAAAATAAAGTAATTAAATTATGTATTTTAAACATTACCAGATATATGACCAAGTCATACAATATGCATCAAGACAAAGATCTGACTTTCCCTGTTACTGACTCAGATTTTGACAACAGCATTATGCAAACACAAAGTTTGACTTCAGATCTGATTTTTGCTGAAAAGAGTAGATGCTGAGTTCTGACCGAAGCTTATTTTGAAATATCACACAGACTGAGATTTCTGTTCTTGATGAATGATTTGGATGATATTCAAAATAAATGTAATCATTTGATCTAGACAGATGAAGTGACATTTATTCAAGATGGTCTGCACGTAACTACTAGGTCTTCTCAAAGATGTAATGTCACCCTAGTACTGGCCAAAAGACTGACCAGTAGAATCAAACCATCCCATGGCTTAGTTTTGAACTGTCACACTTAAACACCTTTGTGCACACCATGTTTAGTGTGCATGCTGACCACAAAGGCAAATTGTAAGAAATGCCCACACAAATAATTAGGCACGATCAGACATGAATGCTCAAGGAATTTGCATTTGGGAAAAAAAATAATTAAAATAATAAAGCAGATAATCTCTCTTTCAATTTTAAGACTGTAAAAAAAAATAAAATAAAATAAATAGAATATGAAACAAACCTCAGGGCTTCTGCTGGCTACCGTTGCACAAACAAAGGCACTGTTACTTAAACCTCCCCCCATCTCTACTGGGTGGGAAGTGGGACTACTGCTGGATTTGCCATTGCCCACCGTGCACACCACTGTTGCCTGCTGTATGCAAGAGGAAACTTGCTGGTTCTAATCAAAGACAGGAGCTCTAGAGCTGTGTGCACAGTCTCCTAATACTGACATATGTTGACTTCAACTTCAGAATGCCTTTCTATGACACTGTAGAGACACTTGACTTCCTATTGGGGAAGTGCTGCTTTCTTTCCTAACAATGGGCCAACTGGTTTTCATAACGGAGATAAACGCTCCCTGCTGTGAATTTTAATAGAAAAACATGTCAAACATCCAACAATAAAAAGAAGCACAGCCAAAAGCCTGGGTTTTCCTGTTTTTATGTGCAGCACAGAGGAATCTAAGCACGTGAACAGCACTTGGCTCCTTACAAGCCAAAATATCACTTCTTTTAAATGAGAAAGGGAAAAATGCAGCTTATTTCTGACCCTTTTTTTCACTCTGAGGTGCAGACACAT
Source organism: Corythornis vintsioides (assembly GCA_025447755.1). Taxonomy (NCBI): domain Eukaryota; kingdom Metazoa; phylum Chordata; class Aves; order Coraciiformes; family Alcedinidae; genus Corythornis; species Corythornis vintsioides. Next base: position 18,760 of record JAOEGS010024023.1, read on the forward strand.
GAAAACTGAGCCCATTAGCAGTTATTGGCCAGAGGTTATTAAGAAATATCTGAATGTGAAAGTCAGATGCGTTATTAAAAAAAAAGAGGAATGGTTATTCAGTTAGGATTTTTCCACCCTTTTAAAAGCAGTTATAGTTGTGAGTGATAAGGACAACCAGCTGCCATTATGATGGTCCCATGATATTTAAAGTTCTCTGTTTTTGCTGACAATAGATCATTCATTTTAAACCTGTTCCTCTTCCATCCAATCATATGTTCACTTTTCACTTCATAATACTCTATTGCCTTTCTTTTTCTCCTGTCTTTTATAGCCTGCTAGTTTTATTTTGACATTTCTTATTACTTAGTTCTGTGAAACTGCACTGTAAATCTTCAGTGAAAGTCACTCTTCCTAGACCCTCACCTTATCCATTTGGCATTTTTGCAATGCATCTTTCCTTTTCTTGCTGTCCTTCTCATCAGCTTAAACTGGAAGGAGCCAACAATAAGGATTCTGCAAATGATTGGTTAATATTACATCTACTCACTTCCAGTTAGATTGTGCAGAAGGTATTAAGATGATTGTAGTAATTGATTGACTTCTTTGACCTCAGATGTACACATAGCCATGGCTAAAGACAACCCTAATTAATGGTATGCCTCTGGTAATGGTTCATGACCAGGTCTCTAAAGTGACATCTGTGAACTTCCTACAGTACCAAGATTCATTTTGATAGGAGTGAAATTTTGATAGTCCTGCTCTGACAGGCATGAACATGTCTGTTAGAATCTTTGTTCTTTCCTCAAGCAGAGGTATCTTCTGTTCTCTTTTTCTGCCTCTCTTGTTTGCTATGTGTACCAAACTCCTAGAAAGAAACACTGGTGCATATGCCACACACACTGAGCTTCATATGCAGCAGACATACAGTATTTAACTTGTAAGCATTTCAAGGAACACCAGGGCACAAACAGGATACCTGAGGTCTCCAAAGACTTAATTGAACATGCCTAAACTAACTATACAACATCTGTATTTGGATGCATCTGTCTCACTGAACCTATAGTAATGAATATTTGCATGAGACCTGAGGAACTTCTAAGCCACAGGTGCTGGGAAGCTAAGCAAGTATCACTGGCTGCTTATTCTCTTTTTTTTTCTCAGTGTGCACATGACTGGCAGATGACTAGGCTGGATTTCTGATGCAGGATGTTCTTAGGGCTTCAGCAATCCTGTTGGTGAGAGGTGGTGATAAAAGGGCTAAATCCACTCAGGTCCCTCTGGTTCCAGAATTTCTGCCAGTTTGTGTGGTGCTTTTTGTTAGCTTTGGTTCTACTATAATGAGCCTACTCCTGTTTGATTTTAAACCAAGCATTTTAAAGGGCAAAAATAACAGTGACTTCATCAAATGTCGCTGTTTGCATACTACATTTTAACACTCCCTTACTCCACACATAAAGCCAGCACCTCACACCTGGAATTTATTGTTATTTTGACCATGATCCTTAAATCTCCTGGGGCATAAAATGATTCCTGATTCACTTGCATGGTGGATGCCTGTGCTTTCGCAATGAAAGGCTCTGGTGTTTATAAATGTGACATTCTAGACAAGCACAAATTGTGAGATTAGAAACAATAGTTTAGATAATGCAAGATGTTTGTTACTGTAATAAGGATGATTAGGCCGTGGATGGGTTGTGGTAGAAGGGGAGAGATCATGGAAAAAAGCAAGGGAGAAGAGTCACATGAGAGTCCACAAATGTGTGGTTATCAGAAAGGCTGCTTCCACCCTGCTCTGGTTTCTGTTAATAAGACCACAGCTTGGAACCCATCTGAAGACTGAAATATAAATGCATTAAGGTACATTAGCTATTATGGCCATAAAGAACCTTAGAGTCATGACATTATCAGATATGCAGGACAAAGAACAGATCCTCAGAGCAGCCAGAGAAAGCAAACAATTAATTATAAGAATAGACTGCCCACATGTTCTTCTCAGACCTGAACCCAACAGCAAAAATTCAAAAGGCATAAATTAGATTTTAAGATGCTCCTAACCAAGGGAGATGTCACAACTTACTTCTATTTGATAAAGAAAGAAGTATTCCTAAAAGGACAGACATATACTGTTTCTGAAGGGTGTAGGAATAAAAAAAAAAAAAAAAAAGTACACTTGAAAACATAACTATAATTGGTATCTGTGGCATTGGAAAAAAATCCAGAAAAAGGAGTGGATACTAAAGGATTTCTTGAGACAATATATTTGGGCTGGAGAGGGAAGGTGAAGAAAAGAGGGAAAAAAACAGAGTACAATTTATAGATGGCTGAAATTTTCTCTAGTGACAAGAAAAACTGAGACTAGAGACTTTTTTTAAAAAATCAAACTTTTAATGGTCAAATTTAAGCACCTGCTTAGGAATTTATTAATAAGAAATCTTGAAGCTGAAGGTAGTAGAGATATTTATTAAGTTGCTCCAAAGTCCCTTTCTGACAGAGTTTGCTGGCAATTCCATGTAATTCCTCATGACTGAGGCTTAATATTTGGCCAATATTAATCACTTGCCCATCTCTTAGTAGCAAATTTTGATTCATATTTGTAGGTTTTTTTCTTTCATGTTTTTTATTTCTCATCCCATGTTTGAACTACTTCACTGAACTTTTACACAGTGTAAAAATGTGCCTAACAAAGGAAAAAGGAAAAGAGAGCCCATGGAGACAAAGATATCATGTGGAGTCACCTGTTCAGGCCCAGACCTGCTCACTCTCAGTTTCATGCACATAAATAATATTATTGCCTTCAATGGCACTTCTTTCAAACCTAGACTGATATTTAATAGGTAGAGCCATAACTACATATACTCGTAACTACAAATTCCCTATTCATATGAATTCATAGATTCATAGGCTTCTGAGTTTAAATAAATAAATAATTCTAAAGTATCTTGTATATTCATAAATATTTTCCTTTTTTAAGACATACTTTTTTTTTTTTTAATGTTTTAACTGTAGGACAGCTCTGATGATTATTACTGTACTGAGGAGCATCATTCCAATGGGTTTAACTAGTCCTCTTATAAAACATAGCTGTTAAATCTTGAAAGGGCTATATTTACAAAATATTTTATCATTTTTTTAGAAAAGCCATATACATATGACCTTACTTGACTCCATATCTATTTTTTTTTAATTATTATTATTTAAGATGTCAATCTGTCAGAGTTGTTCTATACTGATCTGACAACTGTGCAGTAACCCTGTCTGTATTTGTTTCTTTTCACAGTTGAACCACAGAAAAGATGTTTATAATTGACCCTGCAGTGACACACACCGTTCCATGTCTTTGTTTTAGTTGTCATGAGTTATCTATGTTCTATACAATTTCCTGTTAAACCTATGTTTGTATTCTACTGTTTTAATCTCAGATCTGCTATAAAAAGTGAAGAAACTGTTGATATCTGTGCTACAGGGACTACCTATATCCCAGGGATATATCCTGTAGCTCCACAAAGCACTTAAAGACAAGAATAACCTCTTTGTTACTCATCAAAGCAATTTAAGTATGCAGTTGAGCATTATGCTAAAAATGGATGGAATTATTATTACTTGGTGCTAAAACTGTGTTTAGTTTTATTTCTTGCCCAGTCAATCAGGGAATTAAAGGATGAGTCTGTAGCTTTAGTTATAGTTAAAGCAGTTGGTGAAAATTTACAAAGAAAACAGAGTAGTTTTCTCAGCCCTACTCTGAATGGTGAACACAATAAACTGTGATGTGGTGGCAGACATGAACAGTTGAAAATGCATTTGCAACCTGGTACACGACTTTGTGTGTTCAAATGCAGAGACACGCTTGATGTTTCAGCTTTTATAAACTGTCATTTTGCAGCATTTGTAGTGAACTTGGTGATTATAAATGGACATTTAGCTTATTTTAACTGGTCCCTCATGAACAACACGTATTCAAGATTAGAATATTTGTATTTAATTGCACATCCTAGTAAAAATGTGAATGCATTAAAACTATGCTGACTTTCGATACTGTTAAAATTTATTTCCATCACAGATATCCCATCTTTTTGCTCTTACAGAACACAGGTCTGTCTTTGAAAGAAAGGTGAGCAATCAAGCGACCTTCCATGGTCACTGTTACTTCTGTCACAGGGTCAGTTTTGCCATCCTATGTGCCAACATACAGGGGACTTCAACTTCCCAGATGTGTGCTGAGAATACAATACAGCAGAAAGGGACTAGTCTCCTGGAGTCTGGGGAAGAGAACTTGCTGATGCAGATGGAGAGGGAGCCAACAATGGAAGGTGCCTCCTGAACCTGCTACTTGTGAACAGGAAAGAACTTGTAGGAGATGTAACAGTCAAATGATGTCTTGGGCACAGCAATTGTGAAATTATAAGAGTTTTTGATTCTTGAAGAAGTAAGGGGGGGGGAGGGGGTCAGCAGAACTTCCACCTTTGTCCTCCATAGGGCTGACTTTTACCTATGACAATATGATTGCTTAGCAGTATCCCTTGGGAGACTGTCCCGAAGGGAAAGGGGCCCAGGAAGGCTGGACACACGTCAAGAAGGAAGTCTCAAAAGTGCAGGAGCAGCTGTCCCTGGGTGCTGAAAGACAGGCCAGTGGAGAAGAGTCTGGCCTGCTGAACAGAGAGCTTTGAATGGAACTCAGGAACAAAAAGAGAATTTATGGACTTTGGAAAAGGTGATGGCCATTCAGGAAGACTACAAAGATGCAGTGAAGCTGTGCAGGGAGAAAATTAGGAGAGCCATAGCTCAGCTAGAAATCCATCTAGCTATGTCCATAAAAGACAATAAAAATATTTCTATAAATACATTAACAACAAAAGGAGAACTGGGGAGTGTCTCCATCCTTTATTAGATGCAGGGGGAAGCAGAGTGATTAGGGACAACAAAAAGGCTGATGTGTTTAATGCCTTCTTTGCCTCAGTCTTTAGCAGCAGGACCAGTTGTTTAATGGGCAGCCAGCCTCTCGAGCTGGAAGATGGGGATGGGGAACAGGAGACTTCCATAATCCAAGAGAAAATGGCTAGTGACCTGCTACACCACCTAGACATACACAAGTCTATGAGGCCAGGAGGGGTTACACCTGAGAGTGCTGAAGGAGTTGGTGAATGTGCTCATCAAGCCTCTCTTCATCATTTACCAACAGTCCTGGATAACTGCATGGCTCATGCCTCTTCAGAGTAGATCCAGTAATTATTATAAGGCATATGATATTTTTTTTTTTATTTCTGTGAGTTATCACCAGAAGGATTATGAGAGGCAAAGGGATCTGGATGGATGTAAGTTAAGAGAGTAGGATGGGACCATGATGGAACAAAATTGAGGTACCTAGCCTAGAAAGAAGTGGACCATTCAAAAAGAAGTTGTTTTTGTAAAGAGAAATAAGCGAAGATAGGAAAGGAGAGAAAACCCAGAAAAAAAGTTAAAATTATTTAGATGTTTTTCTTTTGAAGGTGAAGGAATTTGCACTGAAGTGTTCAGGAAAGCAGAAGCAAAAACTTCAGGCATTTATCACCTATTTCAAGCTATGAGAAATGACAGGACAGTAAGAATTTTGATGAGCAAGGAGCAACGTGAAAAGCAAAGACTATGTCACCATAGTAGACAACTGCAATTGAAGTGTTTCCAAAACAAGTTGTCTGCTTTTGACAAATGGCTATGCCTAAAAAACCAGTCTACTCTTAGAGCCTCTCACATTTCCATATGGAAAGGATCAATTGAAGTGCATTAAAGAGTATCTACCAGACTAGTACATTTCTTCAGTTGCCACCTCAATGAAATATTTTGGTGGGACCATGAATATTGTTATACTGGATATTGTCACAGGTCCTGGAGCCCTCGGTCATTAAATGGGTCCCCCAGTGATGCATTTCAGCCACTGGATTGGAGGAATTTCTGGTCTCTAGCAATACATTTACATGTACACATTAACATTGGCAGTGCAAGGGTTTATTGTTGATGTCAGTGAGTAGGAGAGGAAGGGAGGGAAACAATTTCCCCCTGTACAAAATGCAAACCTGAACATTTATGGAATGAAGGAGAACAACTTAGTAACTCAACATAAAATATTGCATTTATATTTGCCCACAGATGGACAGAGAATAATTTACCTGTTCCAACAGAGCAGTAATCTCAAGTATATCTTCTCACTGCTGTACTGATGTAATAAATATTCTACACTTATGCTATTATTACTTTAGCAAACTGATCACAAAACATTAATGTGATTATTGTTCATGAAACCTGAATTTCAGTATTTGATGACAGAATATGACAACATGATTTTTATCCCTTAATGGATAAGTATCTAGTATGTAGGAAAATAAACAATTTTCAGTAGACTTGCGTACCAACTGTGAAGTTGAAGTTCTTTTTCCTTTTTATTCCTTCTAATTCACATGAAATTGAATGCTCCTGGATGTAAATGTTTGCTTCTGAACAAAGACAGAATCAGTACAATCTAGGAGAGTTTACTATAAAATGGTATTTCCCAAACTGTTTTTTTCAGGACAAGGAGGAAAAAGGAGGAAAGAGAAGAAGAGGGAAATTATTTAACCAGTTCTAGACTTAGCCACACAATTCTTAACTTGATTTATTTTAAATTACATTATCCCCCAAAGCAAATTTTTTATTTTGATGAGCAGCTAAGACAAATATTCACAAACTTCTGATACTACTGGAAGAAAATCTTCCTGCAAGAATAGGTAAACTTTATGCTCTCTTTAACATATATTACTGGAAAGTACAATGACCTCACTTAAGTACACGTGGGTAACCTCATAAATATTGCAAATGCATTACTCTGTTAGCAGATTACAGTCTGATACCCAAGACCTCATTCTGTTTATTAGCTATTGCTCTGAGCCCTGAGGGGATCTACATGACTTCTCCTGTCATCTGTAGACTTTGTGGAGTCTTTTTTAGCCTGGGAGTTTGGTAAACCCAAACTTCCCAAGATCCTTTGAAAAGTCAGTTTTGCTTTGTTTTTCAATCAGTACTTATGTAACAACAGAAAATCTGATTACTGTTGGGGCACGTGATATCACCTCTCTCCCACACGTAAAATGCCATTTTAAGACTGTAGAGGAGCAGGCTTTAGAAATAATTTTTCATTAATTTAATTCCTGTATTTAGGGGCAAATAGAGCACTTGTTAAGGGTAGGGGGAATAGCACTTCAGCTAAAGCAAGGCAGGCTCTCCTGCATGACTTTCTCCCACACATCCCTCCCAGTGTCAGTGTTTCACCTCCTGTTACTGCAGTCCCAGGCCCTGCGTAGCTCTGTCAAAACACCACAGTCCTGACCTGTGATGCCCTTTGCTATTCCAGACCTGGGGCTCCCAAAGGTTCTGCAAAGACCCCCTCTCTGACCTGCACCCAGCTCCCTGCTATTTCTCTCCTCCAGCCACAGCTCAGGCTTTTTGCAAAGGCCACTCAGCCCCCACAGTACCTCCCTGTACCTTTGCAGTCCTGGGCCCCTCTGTAGCTCTGGAAATGAGCCTCCATCCTGACCTGCAGCAACCCTTGCTATTAGGATCCAGGGGTCTCTTCCAAGCAGAGCCTGCCAATCATTCCAGACCACTGCCTCGGGGGACTGAGGGGATTTTTTGGTCCTTTTTAAATATTTCTTTTGTGCGAGTGGGGAGGTAGGGGTAAGAAGGGAGGACAGAGGGAGGAAGAGGGAAAGGGCTGTTTATAAAGCTTAATAGAATCAATGAAGAATTCAAAGAACACAGTTTAACATGTTATGAAAATAAAGGCTTTGCTCTGGTTCACTGCAGCGAAAGCACATGAAATGACACTTTTCTACTTATGGGAACACATGGTGGACTGCAAAAGAAGGAGAGAACACATAGGAAAGGATTAGTCAGAAGCAATCAAAGATCCTGATAAACAACAGAAACAGGTAAATGTGTGTAATTGGAGGTGCAGCTCTGCACAGCTCAGCTCTGCTTCCTTGTAGCATTCCCTGCTGATTGTCCACATTCAGCCTTTCTGCTCTCCCCACATCTTTTTGTCTCCTTGCTTGTGTGGGCGGTAACCCTCCAAATGCTGATGTGTGCTGAGTCCCACTAAATTCAAGGGGATTGGTTTATGTACCTAACATTAATCATGAGTGAAAGGACAGGCACATTTTCAAGTTTCAAACCATGAAGTATTCGAGATAAAGATTTCTCAGTTTTGCCTGTAGAACTTCATACAAGAAGATGCATCAACAGTAATACTGTGTTGATTCATATTCATAATCATAATCATATGTGACAAACTTGAAGCATAAATCTACTTTTAGTAACAAGGTAACTCCTGTTACTCTTATAATTTAAGAGTATTAATTTTCCTGCCAAATGCTGGATGCTTTTGGTCTCTTCCCATCACCAGGAACATATGTTTGCTGCTAGTTCTACTGTTTCGGTTTCTAAAAAAAAGTGTTTAACAGTACATTTCGGAAGAGAGATTAAAATTGTGAATTGTTTTGAGCTATTTCAGAAGTAATTAAATTTTCCCAGATTTATGTCAAGATTGTAGGTTGAGATTACTATAGTACCTTTTCTGACTGCTCTATTTGATGACTTGCTCGAAGCATCATCTCATAGTTTAGTTAACAGCTAAAAACCTTAAGTGGAAAAAACTATTCAGAAATTTCAAGGATTTTTAGGGTAACTCTAGGGTCTACAACATGAAGCAATGAGTGGAAAATCATTTAAAACATGTATAACTATTGGTGGGCTGAGTAAAAAAAAATGTTTCATGCCTCTGTGAAATGACTTTAAAAAAAACCAATATAAATGTATTTCTAAATAGGAACCTGTTTAAAATATAAGTCAAAATGATTGTGTCAGTACTGATAAAATTATTTAAGAAAAACTTTAAAGAAATAATCTTATTTGGTTTTAATTTGGCCAAAAATAATAAATGTATCCTGACTTAAATTCCATTAAAGATGTCATCTGAAATATTTAATCAGACATAGCTACAGATGATGTTTTCAGTACTTAGACCATTATTTTAGTTTTGGTTTAGGTTCACTTTGAGTTCACAATTAATCTACACTGAAATCTCAGGGTCCCGCCTAAATCATTGCTGGAAAAAAAAAAAAAAGCTTCTACCAGTCATTACTAAACATTAATTTGTTCCACCCTCAATCATCTGCTCCACACTTCAGATTGTCTTTTCCTAATATAATCAAACCCATGATGAACCAGTGGCATCTGAGAAGCTCACAGTCAAAAGAGAGTTGTTCATAGGACAGTCAATATCAGCAGGCAGCTATAAAAAGGTGTGTACTCAGATATATTCAGAAGGAGTTCTGCAGCTTGTTTCAAACACTGGCTATTGGTGGGGAAGGGCAACACCATAAAAAATATTATTAAAAAAGAGATTATTTTCTAGATGAAAAATTTCTGATACTTCTGACTACAGATCGATTTGGGGAATTGAGAATTTGGGGAATACAGATTGAGGGTGGAAAACATAATTAACACATGGCTGAGAGACTGATGCCACCAATGGAATTTGACCTGGACAGACTGGAGAGCTGGACAGGGAGAAATTTAATGAAATTGAACAAGTTTAGAGTCTTTCACCTGGGGAGGAACAACCCCATGTATCAGTACAGGCTGGGGGCTGAT
>JAOEGS010024023.1:28498-40626 GCA_025447755.1 Corythornis vintsioides
TGTGTCCAGTTTTGAGCACCCCAGTTCAGAAAAGACAGAGATTTACTGGAGAGAGTCCAGCACAGGGCCCCAAGCTGCTGAAGGGAGTGGAGCATCTCCCCGCTGAGGAGAGGCTGAGAGAGCTGGGGCTCTTTAGCCTGGAGGAGACTGAGGGGGGATCTCATCAATGTCTATAAATATATTAAAAGTGAGTGTAGGGGGCTCTGGCAGGGGGGTAGGACTAGATGATCATCTAGGTCCCTTCCAATCCCTAACATTCTGTGATTCTAACCCCCACATTTAATTTTCACCTACAATATATGACAAAAAAAAAAAATTGTTTTAGCTAAATTTGTGCCTGAGCAGCTTGTATTGGGTTTTATAAGGAAAACAGAACCAACAGAATGTGCTATATTTTCTAAATGTAAAAAAAATGAATTATTTATTGCATAAACCCCTGAAATTTTACTTCAGAGACACGCATGATACAAATGTGGTCATGCATTATAAATTAATTCCTTTAAAAAAAAGCCTAATTAATTAACTATATTTACCACATACTAACTTGTATTTAGAGATGGCAAGATAGCAAGAAAACAAACTGATCTCAGGCTAGATTGGAGCTATTTATGGCATATATTTGGAAACACAATCCTTTGAATTCCCAGCTTTATATTTTCATTTTACAACCAGAGGCCCAACCAGGACAGGGTAACAAGAATCTAAGCTACAGAAGGATAGCTGAAGAGGGATTCTAGCAAAACCAGCTACATACCTGCAGGAGAAATGGGAGATTTCTAGCCTGTGACCTGACTGCTGGTGTTTTGTATGCTGTCCCTCACCATGCCACACCCAGCAACTCCAGGCACATTTAATCAACTTTATGAGTTAAAGGGTGCTGGAGCTGGGGTTGTGTCAAATGCAGGCACTGTGAGGAAAAGATGTATGATTTCTTATGTTCCCTCCTCTCTTCCTCCTGTATCATCAGGTACTGCCTGACCCACAGTTTGCAAACCAATGAAAACAAATAACACTTAACTCTGCTCTTACTCAGATGGTTGTCATGAGGGTTTTATTTACTAGAAAACTCACACCATCATCTGAAACAGCTCTGCCTCATTTCTGCTGCAATACTGACAAATCCACAGATCACAGCAGGCACTGGAGAGAGACGTGGCCCACTGGGAGCTGTGGTTTCTGAAGACTGTACTACCACGTGATGAAAGACAAGACCTTAAGTAACTTAATCTACTTTATGCATTTTAAAGGTCCCAGAAATTTGGTGAATGTAAGGCTTCAATGGGAAAACCAGAAGTATCTCTTAAAATGTTTCACAACACAAGGGGAAAACAGCAAAGTTGTACTACTACTATAGGTGTACCTGAAGAAGAGCAGTGACTTGACAGATGTTCATCACAATATTATCTTAACAAACAAGGTTCTAAATCTGTCTTGAATCATCTTCCAAAAGTGCATGTGGGTACAGAAATATGCAGTCTGTTTTTCAGATAGGCTAATGCTAATACTTCCCTCATCAGGGTTTTTAGTGGCCATAACATAAACCTTACTGAGCACAACCAACATGGGAGGAGAGGGAAAATCAGTCGTGCTAGGGATTGTGTGACTAAGGTATTGAATTTCTGGTTTCCACAATGAAATACTCCAGGACAAATGAGGTGCTGAAGCAGGATTTATAATTCATTGAGTAATAGGATTTTATACTGTTTAGCAGGATTAGGCATGTTAGAGAAAGACCTATTTATTTCAGTATGACATTGGATAAGAAAAGTGTATAGTGCTCTTCATTGTTATTTTAAGCAATTTACAGGATTACTTAATAGTGGCTGTCCTGTGCTCCCCCTCTCTCTGTAAAGTGTCACAGTAATGGTGATATTTGTATAATTGCAGTCAGAATCACAGCAGCTGAGGGATCAAAGGTGTGGAGGCTGGTGGAAGGGATGAGGGAAAAGAGGGATATTGTGGGAGGAAAAAGTAGAAACCAATTTAAACACTCCCTTATTAGGACCATGACTTTAGTGACCTCAGTCCTCCAAGTTTTTGGGACAGCAGGTTCTGACTTAATGGTTTGTTTCAGAGGTTTTATGCTGAAGTGCTGACTGTGCTTTCTCCAACGATGTCTGTCATTGGCATGGCAAAAAGCTGAAACCTCTTTTGCAAAGTGGTTGGGGCATGAAGGTGTTTTTCACTAACACTTAGGATGGGATTTCCTGTTACAGATGTTATGATTTTGTTTCTTCCTTCTCCTTTCTTAAAAAAAAAAAAGGCAAATAAAAAAAAAGCAGTACAGCTTTTTTATTTTAATATTCCATGGATTTAATGCAGCAATTTACTTATGTTGGAAATAAAACTAGAGGCACACCTAAAGGAAGTTTTCAGAGGAAAAGGAACATGCAGAGAAGGTGGGACTTTTTCTAGCAGTGTTCATTCTAAAGCATGAAATGGCAGCTTATGTCAGGAAAAGTCCTCAGTGGAGGATAGAAAAGCTGAAAGCCAGATTATTCCTTGGGAATCTGAAATGCAACTTAATTAAACCAGTATTACAGTCTTTTTTTGTAACAAAGATGTTAATCATGACTTTTCTTTCTGAATTTAAAATATCTAAGGAAGTTTAAAAAAAAAATAAATACTTTATCTCCAGAAACTCATATGGTCAAATTATACTGCCAATTAATTTAAAGAATTCCGGTGGAATTCTGCAGAGGTAGCATAATACACAGCTCTAGGTAATTTTAACCTAGAAAATAAGCCCCAGTGGTATGATCACTCTGCTCTCAAGAACCTAGAGCTCTCCTGTGAACAACAAAATGGTCATTTTCTGTCTGGTAACTCCATTATTACTGAAGACACTGGAAAACTAGGTGCCTAAATTGGGATGACTTTCTGTTGTACGCTGAATTATAAGACACAGAAAAATGAAAATCTTCCTTTTACTTTTCCTAGCAGATTAAATATGAGTTAGAGCAAGAAAAATGGTGAATGGAAAATAAAAATATTTAAAATCTTTGCCACAAGCTCATTTACTACACTGAGGTGTTCCCAATGTTTAAGTATTGATACATATTCTGCTTGCAGAACAGAGAGCCAACTGCAATGGATACCTACATAACTTCCCTTTCTACCTAAAGGAATGGGAAAAACATATTAAAAATATCTCCAAAGAACAGAGCAAATTTAATGCATGTACCTATTTAAGTGGCACCTGCAGCAAGTGACTACATTCTCATGGTCTCCATGGAAAGAAATGACCAAGTCACAAACTCACTGGACTAATGGCAGCTATAACAAGAATCTGCAAGTTTAGTAGTTCTCACAATTTGAAAGCAGATATTAAACATTTGACAATGCTAATCATCACATGGCAGAATTAATTAAAAAACAATTTATTGAAAATTGGTCATTAGAGACGAAACAGAGGGGGGGCAATAATCTAACAAGATGGTCATTAGCAGCAGTTTAGTACTTGGATTTAACAGAATTCTTGCTAGGCTCCAAAACAATAGGTTACCCAGCAACAAACAATAAAACTTATGTCATAAAAATATATTCATGCTCTCTGGCAACAAGCACTAATTCAAAAGACAGAACAAATTATTTCTGACCGCAGTATTGATGGTCAGAATCGTATTTTCTGCTCAGAAAAAATGTGTTACTGAGATGTGAAACCCCTTTTCAAACAGAAATTATGCCTCAGAGAATTCCTAGGAGGTGAATGTGCCAAAATTTTCAAAGTAGTCTGTGTGATACCCATGACATCCAGAAGTATATAACATGTTACAGTTAAAAAGGAAATTCAGGCACTCATTCTGAACATGCTTGTTTATAGGAATAAGATTAGACCTCTGAATTAACTAATGAACTGCATGGAAAGTCTCACAATACTTTGTGCCTTTCTTTTCAGAACCCTTGCCACTGGCAGCAAGAGATTAGGTAAGAACTGATGCTTTCATTAGGAGAAACCTCCAGTTCCCAGGGCACTAGAAAAAATTTGCCAGTATGACGTCTGAGATTCATAACTTGCAATGAAATGTGGGAGAATTTAAAATTCATCCTAATAATGTAAAGGTTGTGATTTTTGAGGACCTGCAGTTTCAGAATGTCTTGGAATGGCAACATTGGCTGAACTTTTGGATGTGATGCTCATTAGATAAAATAAGAGGTCTATAAGTAAATTTTAAGAGGCAGAAGAGTTATAATTATTTAATTATCTATTATTTCTGTGCATCAGCTTCAAATTACATGTAGAATCCAAACTGACAAACAGCCCCACCATGTCATATTTCACTAAAGGGTATAGTTAAAATGTCAATTTAGAAGCCAGATTTGTAATCTGTTTCATCATACAGAAAACTATTACTCTGCATTTGATGTTCTGAGAAATGTCCACATCATGCTGCTTTATACTGACTTATTTTGACCAGTGAGAACAAATGCTTAATGAGCAACCAACCAAATCCATCAACCTCATGTTTAAATGTACCCCTAAATAATTATTCATTGTAGCCCCATTTGTGCTGTGAGTGGTTTGTGCTCACAAGCAGACTGACAGGTCACATCTGAAATATAGTGCTATCCAGTTGTTAGAAACAGCAATTACCAATGACACAGAACATGTTCCATCACCTACAAAATAATGTAAGAATGAGGTGAAATATTCTTTGAAGGACTTGAGGTGATTTTATATAGAGGACTGGATCAGAAGTGAGCTGAAATATGTGTGCTAGGCAAGGACACTGGAAATCTATTCAGCCACAGTCTTGCCATTCATTGCCTTTTATATCTTGATATCTGAAACAATATTTTAATGCACTGATTCTTTAATTTGAATTGCATCATGATACTTTGGATAGCTGGTTTGTTTTTTTTTTTTTAAAGGTAGCTTGGGATACTGGACCATGAAAGTTTGTTTCTCCTGCTGATATATCATCAGCAATCCAAATCCTTCCAAATTAACCTTCCTAGGATCAGAGACACAGTTTTGTGCCTCTTCTTTTACACCTGTTGAATTGATGTGATGTTTTTCAGGCTTTTTTTCCCTGCAGTCATTTTTCCTGAAAAATATTTGAAAAGACAACAAAAGCTGAAGCTACAATCAAACCTATTTCTCCCAAATATTGCCAAATTCTACCTGTGTATGCCCAGGTCATAATAAAAATACAAAACAATTATATACCATGGTGAAACACACGGTGTAACCTTTGGAGCCTTTTAAATCAGTAATTTTCAGCCTGTGTTATGCAGATATTTCACTGTCCCTGAACTACTTCTAAAGAATCTGTAAAGGAAAGAAAAGCTTTTGTCAGTAACTAGCATAGCTCTGCCTCTCCACTAAAACAAAATATCAAGCAAACAAAACCCCATACTCTCCAGTGTAAAACCACTGGGAATAAAAAGTACAGTGCCTGATTAGGTTTGGATCTGAAATGAAAACTAATGCACAGCTCTGAACTCTTCACCTTCCTCTGGAGACTGTAAATCTAATCCATTAAGACAAATATCTTTGAAACAAATTATTTGGAGCTGTCATAAGTAAATTTCCTATTTTAGAAGAGTAGTGTCTTCAGTTGTCCTAAGTCAAACACCAGTCACTGAAGCAGATTACATTATTTTACTAGCACACAGCAAGTAAAATACTTTTTTATGTAGGTAATATTTGCAGGATTTGACCAGTCCACAATAAGAAAAGATTCCACTGTTCTTATAGAGTGCATTGTAACAGTTTTCAGTGTGTCTTGGAGTAATGAATCCATAAACTATTGTTGAGCTCAGTGAAGTTTAGTATCAAAAACTTATTTAATGATAAAATGATAACAAAATAAGGTGAAAACTGAAGAATTACTGCAAATATTTAAATTACTTCTGCCTAGATAATGCAATGTTCATCTGAACCACCAGTCCCCAAGGATTAGTTCTGATAGATACAAGTTTCAATACTTGGTGAGAATATTTGCTAAAAACCCTGGTGTTTCAGTTCTGCAAACTCAAAACACCTGTCTGTACAGTCATAGCAAATTCACTACAAACTAGAAATTACTGCAAGGTGACATGAAATCAAAATGCTGATTCAGAAAAGTGCCTTTTGGGAAGTAAACCAGGACACAGTTTGGAAAAGAACATTGAACCCAACTCAGAACAAAAGCAGGGTATACTTTAAGCGTGGATATTGGGGAGTAGGTGTTTGTTAATAATAATAATGTTAATTAATAATGTTAATATTGTTTCAAAAGATGTAAAATATTAACTTCTCGCTGCTGTTACAAGTAATTTAAAGCCTAACGATGATATAAAGGATCTTTAAACTCTCTATTTCAAAAAAAGGAAAATTAGATGAAAGAAAAAAGCAGAATGACATGGGTGCAATTTGCCATGCCAACGTGATAATGCATGTTCTGTATGCTCTGCAGCAGAGCTGAGAGTGCTGCACACAGGTGCCATTATTTTATCTTGCTCAAATAGTGCAATGTCAACAGAATGTATTGGAAAAGTCTCAGTTCTCAAGCATCTTAATTCTATCAGGGTCTGGCCTGGGTCAGTATAAGTTTGATAGACAACGTCATAAGAGTGGGCAACTCTGGGACTGCAATAATATACTCATGAGTCAATGTCTTTGCTGTGAAACAGAGTTAATATTTACTTTTTTGGTGTCATTTATCAGACTTCCACTCCCTGGTTTTCCAATGACACCTTGGTGTCCAGTAACCTAAATGACAATCAAATATGATCATTACTGAAAGGCAATCACCACCCCCCCACTGGTTACACAGCAGAGTTTGTTTAGGAATTAACACAATGAGTATCTATGCAGAGCTGAAATAGCACTTTTCCCCAAAACCAATGACACGTTTGTTCTTTCCATCCCACAAATAATCATCATTTTTTTTTTAGCTGAACAAGAGATATTTCTGTCCTCTAGCACTGAAGGAAAAAAATCTGTAGAAAGCTGTAGCAGTTGTCACACGGTTGCATATTACAGCCTAAGAATGACATACAGGCTGGAAAAAACTCAGTTCCTACCTCACAATGTTTATCAAGTAACACTATGAACTGGACTGCATGATGCTCCTTGCAACAACAGAAAAGCTGGTTTCATGATCTGAGAAAAGTTTTTTGGCTTTGCCAAGGGTAGTATTGTAAGCACTTAACTCCTTCCAATGAAATAATCAACATATCTGATTCGAATGCTGCCATCAGTGTCATTGTTTTCTCTTTTTCATGTTTGAAACAATGAAAATTTTATGTTGGTTTTTTTGTGTGTGTGTGTGGAAAGGAGGCAGTTCAAGTATGACAGCAAGGAAAAATACTGTATTATTACATTATGGCAAATGGAACTACCGTTTGAAATAATTAAATATAGACATTAATCCCAAAATAAAGGTGTTTAAAACAACAGATAGAAAATGTGCAGTTATAAAATATCCTTTCCTTTTATTGCTTCTGATTTATTCCCATCTCTGATTTTTTGTTGTCGTTGTTTTGGTTTTGGGTTTTTTTTTCCAAAATGCCAAAACCACTTGTGTAATTATGACCTTTATCTCTGCTGAGGATGAATATCAAAAAATATTCATTTCTTACTAGTTTTCACAATGTAACTAAATTGGCTGAGGATCTAATATTTCTACTGAAATATTTATGTTTCATGTAATCATAACTGTACCACTGTAAAGGCTCCTTGTACTGTGAAAGTGGTAATTCCCTTACACATCTACAAATGTGCACATCTCTCTAACTCTACATGAGGATTGTTTACACTAAATTACTATATCAGGCGAGTTAAACTACTTGACATTATGAATTGGGACCATTGTTTCCTCCCAATTTCACGATATCAAACTAAATAGCCACAAGAGTGAGAGAATGAATTCACATGCAGCTTCTCAGTGACTGTTTGGAGAGCTGCCCTTCCACCCCTCCAGATTATTTTTACATGTGTGGTACTGTACTGAATACACCTTCCTGATGCCGGGCTGCTTTTCATTTCAGACTTTAAGCAGTAGTGCTATTGTACTAAATTCAATTTATACAGCCATGGACATGACTATTGCCAGGGCTAACACGCCAAGCTAACAACATGTGACAGAAGTTAGTCACACTGCACAGTGCAGAACTGGCAGTGAATTTGATATGAGAACCTGTACAGAATGGAAAACTGAATTTTGTATTTTGCAACTACAGAAAAGTCCAGATGAGGAACTAGCTATCAGGAACAGAAATATGTGGAATTATAAGTTTTTTTAATATTTCTCTTTTTTTCTCCCCAACACTTCTAGACTCTTTTTCTCAGCTGTCCAGTAATTATCTTTAGAGCTGTATTTATCAGAAATTCCAATTATGTGTCCACACACAGCAGAAGTGCTATTTTTTATAGCAGAAAGTTTGAGATTTAAAAAAAAAATATCTGTTTTTAAATCAATCAATTATATATGTGCAGATCGACCCTTTTGCAAATTCTGTTTCATTTTATGTGTATTCATGATTTGAAAGGCAGAGGGAATTCATGCTGTGTCTCTGAACTGAGGAACAGCAAGAAATCTTTGGGGGTATGAGTTTATTCACTTGCAGGATTCACATAAACTTCTCATGGGTCACTTTGTTCCCCAGCAGCACCTCCCAGCTCCCTTTTGGTGTGAAGAAGACAAGGATGGTCACCAGTGAATAAAGGGGTACAGTGGGTGTAGCATTCTGCCTCCAGAACAAACTACACAATCTTCCTGGTTCCTTATCCTAAAGAGTGAATTTTCCTCATGTGCCAAAGAGCAAACCCAAAGCTTGTACCCACGGGCTATCAGCTCTACACCTGAGCACCACCATCTTTTGACTTGGTTCAAAGAAACCAGAAACCTCTTGGCAGTCTGCTTTGCACTTTAAATAGCATGCTCTCTGTCTCTGTAGTGTTTCACAGTCTGAAAGTCAGGTGCTGACAGACTTAACAAGTCATGGTTTGCCCTGCCTGCTGGTGTAGCAGGGAGCTGGTTTTGTGCACTTAGCTGTGCTATTCTGGAGATATGATACCAATTAATGTGAGTGAAAACGAATGCAGGAAGATGCTTCTTTGTCACCTAAAGTCCTTTAAAGCTTGGCAGATAAAAATGTCACTGCAGCCAATTGGTTCTAAACCATTCCTTCCCTATTGTTTACATCTCTAAAACAAAACCTCCAAACCTGACCTGTTACATGGGAGCACATTTTTCTGATAAGGTAAATTACAGAACAAAGAGAAATGCACTGCTTTGGCCCTCCCTCCCCCTTTAATTATCAGTGTCTGGAGACACAATTAATTTTGGAATTAAAACTGTCTGCTTTCATAAGAACATATCCTTCCTTGTCTGTCTAGGTTTGGGATTTTTTCAAGCAATATGATTCTTATATTGCTTATATTATATCTTATATTATTCTTATTCTATAAGATACTATTATTCTACAAGATATATAAGGTATTATATATCTTCTGGGTCACCTTTCAGTTGTCAGTAGGATGTCTGTGTGCAGCACTGTTTCTGCAGTGTTTATAACAACAGGCTGTTTGTGACACTGTGGCACAGATGGGAAGCTGACTGAGTGGGGGAGAAAAAAAAAAAATCTAAAATACTTCTGCAGGACTGCAGAGGCTGATATTATGGAGGAATTACAGATGTTATACAACCTGAAAAAATCTTTGAAACACAAGGTCTCCTAATGAGCAGGATAAAAATTAAAGCAAGTGTTTCAAATCTTGAATGATAAAAGATTTATAAATTATTCTAAATAATATAATTATAAAAGACAAAACCCTGCCTCAAGCTAACTAAATCTCTGACTAAAAAGCATGGATTCCACAAGCTTCAAACAGGCCTTGGAAAATGACATCACTACCCACTCTGCATAGCAGTAAGGGAAGGCAGACAGAAAATTTGGGAATGTAGGTGACATGTGTCAGAAAGAGCAGGGATTTCCTGTTGCTAACATATGCTGTGTTGATAACTCTGGAAATTTGAATTCTTCCCATAAAATCTCTGCTCAGACAGGAAGGAACCACACTTAAGGCAGGTGGTGGTTGGATAATTTTGTCTCCATCTGTTTGACTTTGGTCCTTGGTCTCCCCTTGAGAGTGCCCCCAAGGCTGTCAAAGTAACCTAGTCTTGAGAATAAGATGCAAAGTAATAATAATCTGTTCAAGTAAGCTGGAGGTGTGTTGTAAATTGATAACCTGAGGTAGAATTAGACCAGGATGCTATCATAAAAATATAACAGTGAACTACCACTGTGTAGCTAATCCCTTTCCTTGTTTCAATCACAGAAATGCCACTGCTACATCCTAATTGTGCCTCTCTGAATTATACAGGTCCTGAAACAATACAGGTCCCAAAATGAAAATTCCACTTATAGAAAATGAGTGCTTTTCTGGGTTGGGAATCCCATAAATTTTGGATTCAGGGTTCCCATCAGCCAGCACATACTCTTTTAACAGACTGCAATGTCACATTATCATTCCTCAGTTTCAGTCTGTGATACAGTAAATAAGTTTCCTCAGTATCAGATACAATAAATAAGTGTAGTGCACTTGCCTGTAATACAATGTTTCTAGAAATATCACCTCACTGCTTGTGATTTTATGATCTTATTTTGTATACTTTGTGTTTCTTCTTATTTTAATTTCCAGCAGGCCATCTAATGAACCAGTCCAGTATTGATAACTCCATTTTAAACCAATGAGTTTCTCTCTTTCTTTCAGACACTTATGTGCTGGAGAACAACTTGAGGGCAAGTTAAAATCAACAAAACATTCTGATGCAAATGTATCTACTGTCCTCCTTCAGAAAGATCAGGTTATTTACCTTCCATAGAACCTCTGGAGATACTCCATGTGACAGGCACTCCTCCTACAAAGATAGCAGAGGTGACTTGGTCTAGGTGACCCTGCTCTGGCAGGGGGGTTCACAGATTTCACAGATTCACAGATATTAGGGGTTGGAAGGGACCTAGAAGATCATCTAGTCCAACCCCCCTGCCAGAGCAGGTCACAAAGACAGAAATTGCAAATAAAGACTGCATTTCACATGGGATTCAGTATACTGATTCTTGACAATAGTTTGTGGGCAGCTTCTTTCAAGATAATTTTCTTCCTATTTACCCTTTCAGTTACAGTTCTACTCTAATCTGCCAAAAGAAACCCACTATGGTTCATTTTCCTGTAAAAAGTACACAACTTTCAGTTCTAGTCCTAAACATTATTGCTCTGCAGACATTGAGGATTTTACAAAATTGGTGTTATTATCTCAGTTTTGTAGGTGAAAAAAAAAGAGGTTACAAAACTTTTCTCAGAACAGGAATAGAACAGGGTCAAATGTAGAAGTAAGTTGCCTACATATGATGCTGTAGTTGACTACAGTAATGCTATTTTCTAAAGATACAGTAATATGCATACTGTCAAGAATGTATAAAACTTAGAACAGTATTAAGTGTAATAGCAAATTCACATGTCTCTGAAAAAAACTCATCACAGGAGGAATCAGGACTCCTTACGAGATTTATTTTCTTTTTAAATTTTCCCACCAAGGAATGTCTACACAGGCAAAGATGACTGATGATGCCATTAGTACTTCTACTTAAAGATCTGCCATGTGACAATTCAGATGATGGAGTGGTTAAAATACTGAAAACCTATTATATTTTACTGGAACTATTTTCCAAGAACCTATCCACATGAGAAATATTTTAGTTTTCCTCAAACAACAAGTTATACAAATTGTTGAGAGCAATAAATATAAAATATCATGTATGTAATTGTGATGGAGCTAATTGTAAAAGCAATCCAGCAATTTTCCAGCAACCAGGAAAAAAGACTAAATATGTTATACTCAAAGGCCTAAGGAACACGTGGTTAGAATGACATAGACATAACTTCTTACATATAATGCACATGAAAAAAGCTAGAGGAGTTACAAAAAATGCAGTTTCATAAGAGTCTGATGAACACTTGAAATAACTTGTACTAGATGAAATATTACTACAAATGTGAGATGAAAACAGATATTATCCTTCAGTGTAGAGGTCTATGCAGACTCACTGCATTAAATATCTCCCTGCCCAGCTCTCTAGTCTGTCCAGGTCTCTCTGGATGGCAGCACAGCCTGCTGCTGTGTCAGCCACTCCTC
>JAOEGS010024023.1:40726-52202 GCA_025447755.1 Corythornis vintsioides
CAGGGATGGAGGTGAGGCTGACGGGCCTGTAGTTACCCGGGTCCTCCTTCTTGCCCTTTTTAAAGATTGGGACAACATTGGCCTCTGTTGATGCTCTCATCCCAGAAATATTCAAGGTCAGGTTGGATGTGGTTTTGGGCAACCTGAAAGATGTCCCTGCACACAGCAGGGGGTTTGAACTAGATGATCTTTAAGGTACATTCTAAGCTAAACTGTTCTGTGATTCTATGATTCTATTCTATAGCTTCTCTGGAGTCCATGGCCATGACATTTACCAACCATCTGAATCAAAGCAAAGAAGGAATAACTTATCAATAAAGGAGTATGCATAAATGTAGAAAAGAATGACACAACTATAAAGGAAATAATTCATCCTTTCTGCCTCTCTAAAAACTAAAAATTGTCATGCAAAAAAAATTATTTTCTTTATAAAAGGATTTACTTTCGATTATTTTCACATTTCTAATTTAAGCTTACTTTTTGAAGGGCACTGAGTCAGTGCTGCCTTTGAGTTGTCATTCATCCACCCTCTTCTAACCACTTTCCTGCTTCCAGGACCATCTTTGTTCTTAACTTTGAAATTAAGATTCCACTTGATTTTTGAACTAATATTTACTTTGAGTCCTAATTCGTGATCTATGCAGCAAACCAGAAGACAGCAGAAATTACTAGAACACATTGCTGTCAAAAACTTTCCTTACCAAAATAGGATGTTTTATTTCATTTTTGATTATGGACATGTAATCAATAGTAACCTGTTTCCCCAAAACTTACCCTTAATCAAAACTTTCCTTGGTCTGTGCCTAACAAAGTACAAATAGTTGACATGGAGTGTAAGTGGTTCTAATAATTAAACAGAGAAAAAAAATACTCTATACCCCTGAGAAACTGTACATATGGATGATTCCCAGAGTGTTTAACATGGCAATGGAACCACTTTCCAATTGCCTTCAATGATACAGTCCTCTTGTTAATCATTCCAACCTGAAATTATTACTGTAGTGGATAGTCCTCTAGCTGCTGCTGCTAAAAGCTTCAGTTACATCTGTCAACTACCTTTTTTAGGAGCCCAACTCCCTGATAAATACTGTGTGGTGGGTGTATTGGTTAATCAAGTCTTGGACTTTGTATTTAAGTTACTAAAGTATAAAAAAAAAATAAAAGAAAACTACAACTGGATTCCACTAGGTCAGCACTAAAAGAAAAAAAGCTGGTTTATATAATGAAAACAGTCCTGCCTAATCTATAGCATCTTCTATTGCATCATCCTTCAAATAAATAGGCTTATAAATGCCATGCTGAAATGGGATGTCTTGCCTTAATATCAGAGCTTAATTAGCCCAAGGGAGAACAAACAATTGGGCATATTCCTCCTGCAACTGATGATTAGCTCTCATTATTTCAGGCTGACTTCTAGGCCATGTAGCAGAACAAAGGAAGATAATCAGGGAAAAGGTTTACTTTATGGAGGGTGCCTGCCAATGCAAGTCTTGATTTAATTTCATAGGACAGCAGAGGTTACTTACATTTCAGCATAGTAAGATGTCAAGGGTAGACAGTCCAGGTCAAAGAAGTCAATAAAATAAAAGTGGAATTGGTCACTTTCAAAATAAGGAGAGGAAAAGTTTTACTTCAAGCAGGAATCATTGCAGCATGAGTTTTATACTTGTCAAAATATATGGAATTGACTAACATATAGAAGTGTTATGTACAAAAAGGTGTTTACTAATGTACAGAAACACCATTCACAAAAAAAAGGACATTTTTTTAGGGAGAGAAGGGAAAAAGTGACTTTGACAAATAATTCCATAATAGTATCTGACCTTGTACCTGTAGTAATGAGGAACCACATCTCATTGCCAAAGATGTTTCTTCTGATGAGTACAGACAATACAACTGCTTCTTTCATACAGGGAAAACTATTTGTTCTGTGTTGCTCTAGTTGTGTACTGATGGAACTCCTTTCTGTGACAGATTTTTGGAAACAGAGTTGAAAACATGTAATCAAGTTGAGTGACTACATTTTAAACAAAGGACACTGATTTGCCTATCTAAATGAGACTGCAAGTTGCCAGCCTAGGAGAGTGGAAAATACTTCTTCAGCATCCCACGCAGCCAGGAGCTATCCAGGCACACATGACATTTCTGTGGCTGAAGGGTCTATATCAACATGATTGAAATACAGTTTCTGATATTTCTAGCACTAGTATATATAAGGGATTTAGACTTTCCACACAAAGATCAGCTCAAAGAATGAAGGGCAAGCCCAGTGCAAGAGTCCCACTTTAGCTCCACTGGTGTAGGAAAGTATGGAAGAGTGGTTCCTGTGCTACATCTACAGAGCCAAGCTTTAGTATCTGAGCTTTGGGAGAACAAAGAGCAAAGCAATGCAGTATTTTACAAAACTCAGCAGAGTTACACAATTATTAAGCCTAGGAATGAATTTCAGAGCCAAAGGCAATTGCACCAGAGGTGAAGGAAAACCTACAATGCAATCATTCAAGCAGCAGTTTGGCCAGGCCACCAGGATTAACACCTTCAGCTTCTGCAAATACATCATGGGAACTTTAAGAATCACAACTGCTCAGCACTTTGTTTTTCTCTCTTGGGCAAACATTCTACTTGGTGAGTTAACAGCAGTGTTTTGACTAAACCAGGTTCACCTATACTGTCTTCTAGAAGACCAACAAACAAGAGTTGCAATAGTTAATCCTAGATTAAAGGAGTTTCAGTTCAGCTAAATCCTTTTAATTTGCCACCTTTGGCATTCAGCCAAATAGGTGTGACTTAATAGGATCTGCAAGTTAAAATTAAAATCCTGCATGCCTGTCTGTTTCTGTTGTTATCTCACATTTCCTCTTTGGGTAAAACACTCCGTTATTATTGCTGTACCCAGATCTTGTATTTTGTCTCTGGTCTCCTTTAACTGGTGGCTACCCTTACTTGATGAAGGTGCAAACATACTATAGTGTAACTGCTTTGGAATAGTTATATTTTAAGTCTCCAAAGAACTTTAGTTCAGGATCTTAGAAACAAAAAAAAACCCAACAACACAGTGCTCAAGCTCAGCAGATGCAGAGCCTTGGAGATATGTGGAGGGCAATATATTCTGTATGCCTGAATACTGTAAAATGCACCTTAGAGAATGCAAAGGACTGAAAGGTCCCATTTACAATTATTTTGTTGTTGTTGTTGAAGATCATTTATTCCCTTACTTCAAATAACAAATGTAGGGGTTCCCAATACCTGTTCAACAGAGGGGTTAGAAATAATGTACAACTGCTGTGTTTATATGTTGGTTTTTACTGCATGGAAAATAAACTGTTTATGTTATGTAGCACAGGCCAGCACTTACAAAAGAAAAAACCAAACCAAACCAAAACAACAAACTTATGTTCACTCTTAACTACTGAGGACAACTCTGAAAGACATTAGTGGTAATAATTTCAATCACAGATCAACTGTGAATTTTTCCATTACTTTTTTATTTACATTCTTTTTCTTCTTTCAGGCTTTTTCTTTCCTTCATCTGCTTTCCCCCTCACATTTCTATTCAAACAGGCCAGCCAAATGTTTTAAACAATAAAATGTGTACCAAATTCTGTATCTGGCAGTCTGCACAATGAATACACACTGTGTTTTCTACTGCGACCTCAAAGCTTTGCAGACTTGGGAATAACTCTGCATTTATAAACCAATAAATATACAAGTATTTATAAAAGGATCCAGTTGCTCTCAGAAGAGCTTATAAGCAAAGTACTTTCCTGATTTATACTCTCCAGTAAACAAAAGAAAGATCAAAGTTCCTAACTGCATGTGTAACATTTATTATTCCCCATGAATGCTGTATAAGGAAAAAATCAGCATATATATTAGAAATTCTTATTTTAAGATGCACACACTTCATACACCTCTGTTAATAACAAAATAATAGGGGGAAGATAATGAGTTTTTATCCTCGATTACTTTTCTGCTTTAGTGGAGTGCTCCCACTGTGATCTGCACAAGTGATTTCACAAGACATTTATCTACAAGAGAAAGGAACAGAAAGAATTTCAGGGAGAGTGATTAAACCTGATGTCTCCTTTCTACAGACACGTGCACAGGCTTAATCAATCTGACGCCAGCAGTCTCCATTTTCACATTGCCTGCTGGCTTCATGCCTGACAGATTCCACCTACTGTACATCTTTGTAGGCAGAATAAAGATGTGAGATAAAGAAATCAAAGTGAGCCAGCAGACCAGACTGCATAAATTGCATGCCACTAGTCTAAGCTGCATGAGGCTCTGATCCCTGCAACTACTGCTGTCTCAGACACCCTGCAGTGCAAATAGAGTGTTTATGAAGAGTATATGTTTGCTTTTGAAAGCCAAAGCTTGCAAAAATTTAAGCTTACTTCTTTCCAAAGTGTGACTAGTAATGCTTTCAACATTAAAGAGTCTGCAACATTTAAGTGTTGAGTTGTCCACCTACACATGATGCATTATTCAAATAGGAAACATATTCCAGTAATGGAGGTTCTTATGAACATCTACCAATTACTCTTAGAGCACTGACATAAAAGGATTTTTTTAAGCAACACCTATTAGGCTTGCTGTATGAAAGCTATGACTGTTTCAGCCCAGAATTTTCCTAAGGGGCAAAAACCAAACAAAAAGCTGTAACTAAATCTCTGGCATTCCCTCTCCCCAATGAAAAACACCAATAATGTTGCAATTAGAAATTCAGTAAGATAAACAGCAGAATAAATTGCTCTGGGCTTTATGTGTCCTCACTGAGGGTAATGCTGCCTTCTCCCCTAAATAAAAACATCCCTTGAGGATGAAATGCTAGGACAGTAAGCATTATGTTTTAGGAGGAGAAGAGGCAGATCTGCCAGCTGTCTTAAACTGAAATCCAGGAATAAAATAAATTTATTTCTCCTATCCATGTATATGTTAATATTTAAAGGTCCAAATAAAGGGCCATATTTGTGCACAAGAAAGGTAAAAAAAAAAGGGTTTAAAAAACTTGCTACCCCCTGACACAGCAGCAAGAGAAATTCCAAATGTGTATCTGAAATTAAGAATTCCTTCATAAGAATATAAACCGCAAATGTATTAATTAATTAATCGAAATAGATCTCATTAACTGCAATAGATCTCATTATTCTGATTTTATTACAAGTTTGTTGGGAAAAAAACCATACAGACAAAAAGCCCCCAACAGATTACAGCTATACTCCCAGTGGTGTGGGCCAGCATCAGGGAATTCTATTTAGTCCAGTTCCATGGTAAAAATCATAATAAAATGCCAAATGAGAAAAAATTATTTTCAAATAGGTATTTTAAAAGTTGCAAATAACTTCTGTAAGGCTGGAAATTTCATTTCATGGGAGGATGTGGCAATGAGAATGGCATCTATTCTTGATGATAAAACATATGGACTGTCCTTCATTCAGGAAAAGTGGGATGAAGAAAAAGGCTCCTAAGAATTATAGATTTTCACAAACAATACTGCTATAAAAGAAAAAAAAAAAAAAAAAAAAAGGAAAATGCCATTTTCCCCTTTTTCCCCTAATTTTTTTCTTAAGTCTTGGTAGACAGCTGAGTGCTTCAATTTACAAACTCCTCGTTCTGCCTGATCCTGCCATTGAATAACAGTCCTGCATTTCAGATATCTGTTACCCATGAAATCACTGTGCTAATGATATTGATCCAATTCAAAGTTAGCACAACTAGATCAAGCAGGGAAGCACAAGCACAAAAAAAAAAAAGAGAGTTCCAGATTTCCACTGATGTTTTCAATAATTAATTAAACAGAAAACTAAATCTCAAAAACCAAAGTAATTTCTGCTTAAAGAATGATGCTGTCACCTTGTTAACAAACCTTCAAGTTCCTCAGCATGTGTAAGGGGGAGGAGAGATTTTTCCCACTATTTTATCCCACTATTTCTTTGGTGCTCAAGACTTTTTCTAAAAGGCTGAAAAGACTGGATGGAAAAGGCAGAGTGCCTTCTCTGGATCACCCCAACCCCTTGATCTGCATCAACCCACAGCAGCCAGGATTTATGTCTGGCATGTCTGGAAGCTTTCTAGGGTATGAAAATCCTTCTTTAAAAAGAACAAACAAAAAGGAGGGAGAAAGAAAGCTCACTGACCAGTAGAAACTACCTAAGTAAAACAGACCCAAGGCTCAGGCATGTGATTTAATTGGGGATGTATTTAGGCTAACAGGAAATGCCAATGATAAGAAGTTAAGGACTAAATGGACAATGTCTTCTAAGGGATTTCAAATTCTTTGATGGGCCTATAAGGCAGAAGTCCTCTAACAGTCTGCTGTAACCAGTTAATTATGGATTTATACATGTGGAGAAAAGGCTTGATAGTTATCTGTAATAAGCCTAAATTGGAGAGAGACAACCTGAGGTCAGAGAAGTTATTAGTCTGCCACAGAGAAATTGTAGTGAATCCAGGAAAATGAGGGGGGGAAAGAAAAAAAAAAAAGAAATGCCAAAATAACTCCCTCCTTCTTCCCAAATTGATGCAACGCTGCATCATCCTGACTTCCAACTGATGTGCAAAGTCAAAGCTTTCCACTTTTGTAGTATCTATTAAATTTACTTCACCTTTTCTAGGCAAAATACTTCAGATCAGTCTGTTACCATGCTGTCACTCAGACACAAATAAAGTAGTCAGCTGAAAACACAGATGGTTTCTGGAACACAGGACATTTTCAGGATGTCACCTTGTTCTGAAGATGGAGGTGATCTTCCTCATGTACAGAAAAAAAGGTGCTTGGAGGCCCAAAGCAACTGTTACTGATGCAAGCACCAGTATGCTACCTGGCTGAGGATGCTCTGCCAGAGGATGGAGGTTATGACTGAAGAGAGTTCCAGCTGTGATGGAGAAGTCCTAGAGAAACTGTAGAAAGTTGATTGAATGCCAGTTTTCTATGTTGTCTTAAACACGAAGTCTCTGTGAATGAACAGATTATTTGCCCTGGGGCTCTCTAACTTAATTTGCTATATTCGTGTTAAATTGATTTTAAAATCTTGCCTTTCCAAAAAGTCACTTTACTGCATTTTCAAAGATGTAGTTGGATAAGCTGACTGATTTTACCAGAATCCTACATTATACACATTATGCCTGTCAAAGCTTCACCAAAAAAAAAAAAAAAAAAGAAAGGGTATTTAAGTGCCTGTTATGTTAGTTTCCCTAAAAAGAGAAAAAACCACATCAGTCTTCCTGGCTTCAAATGTTTGATACTCTGCATACACACACACATGTGCTCTGCAAGCATAATTCAGTAGCACAGTGAGAGATTTTAAACCCAAGGAGCTCTCACAGACTTCGTGCAAAGGGCTAAAAATACACAGATCTTAATCTGGAAACATGCTGATGTGCAACCCATGTGCTACTGAATGGCTGCTTCTTGTCATAGGAGCTGCACTTGATGAAGCCCCTGCATGGATGAAAAATTCTGTCCATTAACTTTGACCACAGAACTGACTGGTATTTGTCAAGGAAAGAAATTAAACAAAAGAAGTCAGAAAACTTGGGAGTTATTTGACCTAGTATCTTATTTGTGGGCTTGGACAACTGTTATTAAAAGGTTGCCCAGCAGAAAAGCAGAAAATACCCTCAGCAGTACAGATGTAACAAAACAGATGGTATTACATTTATTTTTTTTTTTTTTACATACAGTATTATTTCTGTTTCCAGATCTCATTATTTTATTGCATGTCTGTTTTCTTCTTGAAACTCTAGTCCTTGAGACCATATAATTGCCTTTATGAAATACTAAAAAAGGCTAATGATCAAATAATATATGTTCTGGCAAAGTGTATGCCACACAGGGGGGGATGCCCACAGATGCTAGTTAGTTCTGCCCAGCCCCTCATCTATGTTTTCAGAAGGCAACAGGCATTTCAGGAGGAAATATGGTAATAAAAGAGGAGAAGGCTGACATGCTTAATGCTTTATTTGCCTCAGTCTTTAGTAAAGGGAACACTTGCACCAGGGAAAGCCACTCCCTCAAGCCAAGAGTCAGGGGCAAGGAACACAATGTTCCCCCTCTAATTCAGGAGGAGATGGTCCGTGACCTGATGCTCAACATCAGTGTACATAAATATATGAGGCCAGATGGGTTACATCCTGGCAGGGGTGCTCACCAAGCCACTGTCCATCAGTTATCAGCAGTCCTGGCTTACTGGAGAGGTACTAGCAGATTGGAGGTCAGCCAGTATAACACCCATATATAAGAAGGGATGGAAGGATGATCCTGTCAGCTTGACTTCAGTAACAGAAAAGCTGGTGGAGCAGATCATCCTGGGTTCCATTATGCAGCACATGCAGGACAACCAGGTGATCAGGCCCAGTCAGCCCAAGGGTTTATGAGGGGCAGCTCCTGTTCAACAAACCTGATCTCCTTCTATGGTAGGGTGCCCCACTTGGTGGACAAAGACAGGGCTGTGGATGTGTCTGTCTTCACTTTAGCATCTTCACCAATGGTTTGGATGAGGGGATCGAGTACACCCTTGGTAAGTCTGCAGATGACACCAAGCTGGGTGGAAGTCTTGATCTGCTTGAGGGTAGGGAAGCTCTACAGAGGCATCTAAAGAGTCTGGATCGCTGGGCCAAGGCCAATTCCATGAGTTTCAATAAGGCCAAAGGCTGGGTCCTGCACCTCAGCCACAACAAACCCCAGCAGCACTACAGGCTTGGGAGGAGTGTCTGGAGAGCTGCCAGGAAGAGAAGGACCGGGGGGGGGGGGGTGTGTGTGTGTTGGTTGACAGACAGCTGAACATGGTCCAGCAGTGTGCCCAGGTGGCCAAAAAGGTCAACAGCCTCATACCATTGGCCATTATCCTTTTGTAGAGCCTTTCTACCTTCAAGCAAATCAACACTTCTACCTAACTTGGTGTCATCTGCAAAATTCCTGAGGGTACCCTCACCCAGATCATTGATGAAGATACTAAACAGGAGTGGCCCCAATACTGAGTCCTGGGGAACCCCACGGGCTATCAGCTGGACTGAACTCCATTCACTAGCACTCTCTGGTCCCAACCAGCCAATAGTTTATGCAGTGAAGTGTACACCCATCCAGGCCATGATCAGCCAGTCTCTCCATAAGAATGCTGTGGGAAGCAGTGTCAAAAGCTTTGCTAAAGTCCAGGTAAACAAGAACTACCACCTTGCCCTCATCCACTAAGCAGGTCACCTGGTCATAGGAGGAGATAAGTTAGTAAAGCAGGACCTGCCTTTTGTAAACCTATGATGACTCTGACTCTGCCTGATCTCCTGGTTGTGACACATGATGACACTCACGATGATCTGCTCCATAACATTCCCTGGCACTGTGGTCAGACTGACAGGTCTGTATTTCCCCAGATCCAATTTCTGCCCCTTCTTGTAGATGTGTCTCACATTTGCTAACCTCCAGTTAACTGAGACCTCCAGAGTTAGCCAGGATGGCTGAGAAATGATGGAAAGTGGCTTGGCAAGTACTTCTGCCAGCCCCCTCAGTACCCTTGGGTATATCCCATCCAGAACCATGATATGTGTGTCTAAATGCAGGTCATGAACCATTTCCTCTTGGATTATGGGAGCTTCATTCTGCTTCATTCATCCCTGTCTTCCAGCTCAGGGCTCTTTGCAGAGAATTGCTCAAGACTGAGGTGAAGAAGGCATTCAGTACCTCAGCCTTTTCCTCATCCTTGGTTATTATATTTCCCCCCACATCCAGTAGAGGATGGAGATTCTCCTTAGCATTCCTTTTATTATTAATCTATTTATAGAAACATTTGTTACTGTCTTTAACAGCAGTAGTCAGATTAAGTTCTAGTTGGACTTTGGCCTTCCTAATTTTCTACCTGCACAGCCTCATGGAATATTTGTAGCCTTCCTGAGTTCCTATGCTCCAGTTTATACCCATTATTCCTTCCAGTTGTAAAGAGCATGAAGGTCTCCCCTTATCCCCCTTTTCTCCAGTCTAAACAACCCATTACCTCAGCCATTCCTTGCAAGGCTTCTTCTCTAGACATTTCACCCATTCCAGAGCCCTTGCTGGACCTGTTCCAGCACCTCAGTATCCTTGTAGTGAGCAGCCCCAAACTGAACATGGTATTTGAGTTGTGGTCTCACCAGTGCTGAGGACAGGGAGACAATAACTTCTCTAGTATGTACTTTTAATGCTCGACTGCAGTAACGAAACAAGCACAACTCAAAAGAACTATGTTTTGGCCAAAAAAATCTGTGTTGCTTCCTGAGGTAGTTAGTATTTCCCTTATGATTTCTCAGTCAAGTGATGATTAGGATTAGCTTTACTTAGCTTATGGTAGCTGATAAATCACAGACAAGGGAACAGTAATGATGTTAGATAAGGAAACTCTCACTTCTCACATTTTTTGGTGCATTTTTTTCCTTTATCAATGGCTACATAATAAAAGTACAGTGAAAAACAACAAAAAGTCTTTTATAGCTGAGTGACAATGGAAACCTTTAACCTAGAGCATACTGTTCTGGAAAAGCTATATACCAATAACAAACAGGTCTGTAATATTCTTAGAATAGTAATAATAGTAAGAGATAGTGACTACTGCCATCAGAAACCAGAAATGCTAAAAAGTAGTACGCAAAAAATTAGTATAAAATAAAAATTAGAGATTAATTTAGAGAGCTAGTTTGCCTCTCTACTACCATACACAGTTCTCTAATTTAATTCAGAAAAAAAGCCAGAGTACAAGTCAAGTTTATGATTTTACTTAAATCAAGTGAGTAGATTTTCTGGCATCACTTAAATCTTTAAGCTAATCTTGTGATTATGGTATTTCCTAATGACTGCTCTAATTTGTGAGTTAAGATATTATGACTTTGCTATTTTAAGCTGTACTTTCAAAACATGTATTTGGATTAACTAAAATGTATAAACACTTGTTCAAATGCAGGAAATGTCTTTGCAATTCTAACCAAGCAGATTTTTTCTTGGATAATATTTTAATTAAAATCCAGATCATAACGAGAAAGAACAGAAAATGATTGACATAAAAATTGGCATACTGATATACAATTTATGATTAAGATTGCCTGGTATTCACCATTACAATATCCTATTTGCTTCCTTGAAACTTTTCCAACATCAAAAATTATACAAGTTTCTGAGAATTTAAGCAGAAAACAAGTCTCTGAAATCTGTTCAGCAGAGGTTTCTTACAGCTCAAAAGCTCAATGATTTAATGAGTCCATCTTTACCAAGCAGACAGTATTTCTACAGAGCTCTTACATGACATCTGTGTAGACACTGGATATACTCAAGCTGAAGACTCCAAGTGGAACTGGGAGCTTCTTTGCATTTGCTGTTTACATTTAACTGCAAGAGCTGCAATATTTGGACACTCCAGTTCAGAAAAGACAGAGACTTACTGGAGAGAGTCCAGTGCAGGGCACCAAGATGCTGAAGGGAGTGGAGATCTCCCTGCTGAGGAGAGGCTGAGAG
>JAOEGS010024024.1:32914-43174 GCA_025447755.1 Corythornis vintsioides
TTTTGCTCTATAAGAATTAAAAAAAATAATAAAAATAAATAAATAAGCCAGCAAGCTTTTAAATGCTGATTGACTATCAAAACACGTTCCACTCAGCATTCAATAAGAAATTTTCAGGAGAATAAATGCTCACTGTAGGTACCTTACCTTCAAAAACTGAGGATTTTTGACTGTGCTTTTCCAATCTGTCAGACTTTGCCACGGAGAACAGAAGTCAATTAACCATTGCATTTAAAAATGAAATATACACACAGCCCTCTCCAACGTGTTGCCAAGTGAAAAGCTGAAGGAAGGAGAAAACCATCCACAGTGTTCCCTTGAAGGAAATCTTTGAGCTGTCAGAATGGATGTTGTAAGGGGCCAGAAGAGACACAGGTAAGCAAGTTCTTCTAGTTCACAGGCACTTAATGGCTCTTTCAGAGATGAAATCAAACATTTGCTTAACAGTTCACACAGCAGAGACTGTTTTGGGAATACAACCTACAGCACAAAGGGTACAATCACCCAGGGGCTATTTTTAATTATTTTTACTGTTTAGCTGTAGCAAGAGGAAGAGAAAAAAAAAAAATCACTCTTATTAATAAAAGTAATTTCAGACATGCAAATGGGTCTTTCCCATTTCTTCAAGGCTCATATACTTGCCCAGCTAAGGAAGCCATTCACAATTATCTGGTAGGAAGTCCCATTTCTTGCATTGCTGGAATAAAAACTATTATTGATCTCTGTTTGCATAGCAACAGCTGCTTTCCATGCAGTGGAGTTTGCAGCATCCATTTAACATCCCAGAGAAGCCAGAAAGGCAGATTCCCACCCCAAAACACCTTTTTACTTGGGTAGAAATGCCAGGGAGAGAGGGGGAGGCAGTGAGAGAAGAAACCTGTACCAGGAAAGACAGAATACCCATGATGTTGTGGTTATTCAAAGGTGAGGATGTACAGTGCAGAGAAATAAAATCTATTCCCAGTGTGCATCACTAGTTCATTTTCCCTGCTTCCTCCTCTAAAAAGCAGCCAAACCTCTCTCACCCAACAGGTATATCTAAAAATAGATATATCACATCCTCAATATTCAAAAATATCTTGGTTTTTACCTTGTTTTCTACATCAGGAACAACTAAAAGCAGATTACTTTTGCCTGTATCACAAAAGCACCACTGGAAAAAGTCAGTTTGCTGCAGAAATCTCCTATTTCTAAACCATAAAAAGGTAAGCATGTGGCAAAAGAGACCCATGTACAGAAACCTGAAGAAAATCTTGTGAGTAAATACCCAAATCTCGAATTTCCAAGAGATACCCCTGGTTTATTAGCTCCAAACCCAAAGAACATGAGAGAAACCAACTGGCACTAGATAATTTTGTACTGTGTGGCAACCAAACCTTCAGTCCAGTTTTCTAACAGGAGCCTTTAATATTTTGGCTGATGAATTGTGAATTATAGTCACCAAACTGCACTCTTCAGAAGCAGCTTGGCCTCCCCTACCATAAGCAATCCCATTCTGCCTCAGGCCATGTAGTTCACCTGAAATTATTTCAGAATCATCTGAAAAGATTCATTTTTTTTCTATTAAAATGATGAATGAGCTAAATGAGGTATGTAATAAATACTGCAGGTTTGTAAACAGACTTTTCTCATGAGAACTGATGCCTTAACTCATTTAGTAATTCTTCCCCTTTGGTATTTTCCAGGGAAGTCATCCTTAAAATATGGTTAGCACGGGACTGCTTGGAGAGAGCAGGAAGGGTCAGGACATAATCTGCTTATGGAAAAGAGGGGACCTCCTCTGGACAAAGCTAATGAATTGAGAAGAGGGAAAATAAATGTGATGCTGAAGCAAAGGTCACCTCACAGCACAGGGATGAGGGGGACTTGGCCCAGTGGCCCAAGGATGATGGGGAGAAGATCTAAAGAGTTGAGACAGAGAAGAGTGAAAGGGTGTCTTGTAACAATAGGTCTTCAATTAGGACAATAGGTCAAATTCCCTCCCAACATAACTCAACACACTTCAGCTCTAATATATCAAGGAATGTATTTTGTCTATTGATTTCAGTGCTCAGAAAAGTAAAAGAAGAATTATACATCTCTAAGGTGATTTTGCTGGGGAAAAAAAAAATAGCCAATAATCTGATTACCACGTTCACCTAAGGTACAAAAAGTGCTCTTCAATATAAGGATACTTCTACCAAATTGATTTTTTTTGAACACAGTGTTCATTAATAGGCCTCCTCCTGTAGAAAATAATTTACAAGGCAAAAAAAAAAAAAACCTCAGCAACAACAGATTCTCATTTTCTAACAGGTACTTCAATGAAAGCCTGGAACAATACACGGGGAAATAACATGTAATTGCATTAGTATGGATACAGATTTCTAATGATAGCAATAATCAAATTTTAATGTTATGGTTACAGCACATGAACAGAACAATATTTCTGTGCCTCTTCAAAGGGAAATGAGACTTTAATGTCATTGGCAGCTCAATAAAACCATTTTCTAGCATACAGGGTCCTAATGACAGCTCGTTTCAGTGCAGACAGTGCAGCAGATATGTTAAGAGTAAACTCCAGGTCGTTAGAAGAAGATGGAAATACAACAGGTCCTCTGCACTTTGGGTAACTATTGATTTCTTGACTCCATATTCTCTACGTCTCACCCTGCCACACATAATGACTCAAGTGATGGAATGTCAATAAGCTATTTATGGCAAAGCTTTGCTTTATTTATTTCTTTTTCAAGCCATTTCAAGCCACTCAACAAGATTATGCCCAACTCAACCACCCATGGTTTGCAGATGTGCAGTAAAATCTCCAATAATAAACAAAGAGATCTGCCTGGGTGAGTAAAACACAAGACAAGGCTACTCAGAGCAGTCAGAAGTCAGGGCTTTCAACTGCACCAAAATGCCTTGTGAAATAAACCAGTTTATTGTTAAGTCCTCCTATGAGGATGGGCAGAAAAAAGCATCACAGAGATGCTAAAGGTATGGAAGAAAGATTTTTTAGCAGCTGCACCACTAAAAGCAGTTCTCAGGGACAACTTCAGGCACTGTGTTACTCTGAGCTGCTTTGCAAATAGCAGGTCTCAAAACTGACTGCAAGTAAAGCTAAAGGTACAAAACCAACTCCCTTTGGTGGCAAGATCAGTTCAAGAAGTTTGCATTTGCTTCCCCCAACACCTTGTCCTCCACAGAGTTTGCAGTTTACTCAGCTGGGCTGTTTTAGGGTTTTTTTTCTGTGGGGAAAGGTCCCCAGGAAGGTCTCAGTTCATTGCCCTCACTCAGCATCATCTCCACTCCCAATCCAGACAAGGTGAACTGAGGTGCCAGGATAGAAATGGGTAAAAAAAGAGGCACAGAAATTCATCAGCAAACATCTGACCCTTCAAAATAGGCTACTTCACAGCTCTTGCCTGAAAAGGAGGAGGAAAAAAAGGACAATGAAAAAAAAACCAAAAACCCAAAACAGAATTAACTCCCTAATCAGCTCATTCCAGCATCAAATGTGATGGAGACAGGAGGATCACCCAGCCAGAGGAGGTGCAGGAGCTCAGCTCTCCAGCACCCTGGATCTCACTGACCCAAACCCTGCATCTGAAACTCCAAGTCAGTGCCACCTGAAGGCATTAATAATAACAACTGGCTTCATTTCTGCTGAATTAAGCACCAAGAGTTAAACAAATCCTCCCTCTGACTCCACAAGGGATTTCTAGGGCTTTGGTCAGGCTCTGGAAATTCCACTGTAAATTGGAATTTCTAAGTTGGTTGGTACAAAGATCAGCATTGCTGGTTTGTAAATCTCTGGATGTCCCCCCAGATTATTTTCTGTTGCTGTTGTTCCCAAGCTGACATCCCATCAGCCACACTCCAGTCCAGAGGGAGTTTTCCCTAACAGCTTACACAGCACAGAAGTAGTTCACCTATCATTAGCTCATCAATCATCTCCAAGCTTCTTTCAGAGCTTTTATTAATACAACTCAGGCTTGATATTGGTAAAACTGGTCCTTTCCTTTCATGTTTTCTGGTGTAAATTCAGGTCTGAGAGCTTATTTGAGGAGACTGCTGAAAAGAGTATTTTTGACATGGGAACTTCAACTTCAGGTGTTGGCTTTTTTAACATGTAGCCTGACAAGTATCACAATATTCCTCATTCTCCTCACTTCAGAATTATGTCAGATTTTAAGGTTGTTCTCACCTTCTTTGCTGCCCAAGCTGATTTTTTAGGTTTCTTTGGTTTTTTTTTTCTGAGCAGTGCCATGGTTTTGCTTGAAGAGCAAATGAGACCAATGATCTTTGTGCACAACTTGTCACCTGCAAAGCTTTTACTCATTTAGCTGTTTGGTTTAGCTTCATTTTATCCATTTTTTTCCATTTGCATGAAGCATTACTGCTCACTTTCAGAGTGTTAACACTCAATTTCTTCCTTCTGAAACTATAAGCAGCAGCAGGTGGTGTTAAAATTGTTTAAAGATTGGAAATATTCTTTCAATCCAACAACTTTCTATTTCTTACAAGTGAATTAGAAGCCTTTAGAAAGAAAATTGGCCCTTTCTAACCACTTGTTTTCCTATGCACTATCTAAACAATTTAGCAGCAGCAAAGGAATTAATTTTATGGATATTTCAGAAAGACTAGGAGGTTTTTTTCCACCAAAAAGTATCTGACAGATGAAATCCAGGATACAAGGGAGTTCACTTGAATAATGGATTGCTCATTCTACCTGCCAAATGGCACAGATACGCCCCCCCCGCTATAGATTTTGTGAATAAAGCTTGAGTACAGGAAACAAGCAGTTAATATAAAATATAAAATACAAAGTGGCCAATTACAGGAAAATAAGAGGCAACTTACAGAAGGACTTGCAAGGAAAGTGAGAATGACTCCATGTTTTAATTTATAGACCTATCTTAAGGAAATAAACACACAAAGCCTGTGTGCTGAGCAAACCAGAAGGGAAATAACAACCCTGGAGTAGTAACAGCAAATTCACATGGTGATTTCACTGAAGAACCTCAAGACAGAACCACAGAGGGGCACAGTAAGATGCTCAAAACACCAATGCCCAGGCTGAGGAAGTTCAGGCTTAGTTAAGAGCAGGCATGACTGCTTTGTGCAGGCTGTGCTGCCCCAGATATTCCAGAGCAAGCACAAACTGAGCACTAAAATGGATGCAATGGCTAAACAAAGCAGTTTGAGATCCATAAGAAGAAATCTCTGAAGCATTTGGCTGATGAGAACGGCGTGTGCTCCTCAGAAGCAAGTGAAAGATGCAAAACCCCCACCCACTAATTATGCAAATAATATTCCCCATTATAAATCTTCAGCTCCTCATTAGGTTGAGGCCACAAAGCCCTTATCTCCCCTGCACAACAGTAAGAATCCAAGGGTTTCAGGCATAAGACTGAGGCTGCACCTTGGTCATAATTCCTCTCTATTTTCCTTTGTTCCCACATTTTCAAACGACAACACAGTGAACATTTGATTACCATACTGTAATTATTCTTCAAGAATAACATTACTACAGAGCTGAAAAAAGCCTTGGGATAAAACACCTGCAAAAGATACTAATGCCCAGGTGTACTTAGGTGAAGTTTTTGCAGGTTTAAATTGTGATTTGGAAAAATAACACAAGCCATACATTTTTACTTCTACAGCACAGATAAAGCTCCTGATTATTCAAGTGATTGGTTTACTATGTTACCACCCAATAAAGCTTAGAAAGCTTTGATTTTATTTCAGCTACACTGGTCCAAACAAATATTTATATAGTTGCTGACTTAGGTAAACCCATTTGTTTTCATGGGAATGTTCTCATAAACATTTTTAACTTTTTTTTTTTTTCTCTTGAAAATACCAATTTGTTTCCTATTTATATTCAAATAATTTAAGGAAGGGAAGGAAAAAAAAAAGAGACAGGCATATTCATGCCTCTGAAAATGGTTATTGTTACAAGAAGAGTCAATACAGACTCAATATAGCAAGTAAGTGCTAGAAGAAGTTGTAAATCTGCCAGACATTTGAAATGGACTGAAATATATAGTGTCAGTTTTCAGAGGAAAACAGCCAGCCATATTTTACAGCTTCCTTGTCAGGACGTTTTCATCCATCAGCTCTAGTAAAATAGGATTCTTTGATACCAAATTTTTCACTAAGCTTGTTCCAAGTTTGAGACACTCATCAGAAGTCAGGCTTCTTGTTGCTGTTTCCTTGCACTTCAGATACTTCAAAAATGATCCTTTTTTTAATTCTTATTGTCAGCCAGATTTCTAGTCCAGAAATACCACGGACCTGCTTTAAATGGGAAGTAACAACAGGCTGCCCAGGGAGGTTGGGGAGTCTCCTCTGGAGAGATTCCAACCCTGCTGGGGCAGGGGGTGGCACCAGAGCATCCCCAGAGGTCCCTTCCAAATCCTGAGTCCATGATTCTCTACTGAATTTCTAGTAAAACTCTCTTGAATTCTGTAACTTCTTAACATAGAATAATGAATTTTAGTCATGAGAGATTATCATACTGTGCTTTCACCCTCTGAAAGATTTGAGAAAGAGAAGAGGATATTCTCTGCAACCATCAGAGAGGTTGAAATCTTACTGCCGGGATATGCGACAAAACCAAAAAATACCCTAAAATCCTATTAAATCAAGAGAAAAATAAGGAAATCAGAAGAGCTCCCCATTCCTCCTGCCCAGGAGGTTGAGAGCAGGCTGGCTGTGGCAGCATGCAGCAGCATGGAGGGCTGCAGGGGAGATGTGCACTCACAAAGCGTTGGGCTTTCTGCCGCTCCTCCTCGGTGGCCGCTCGCTCGCGCAGCATGGCCCGCGTCAGGTGCTCGTTGGCAGAGATCCTCTCCCTCTCCACCAGCTTGCCAAACTCATCGTGGATGTACATCTGCTCTTGTCTCAACCTGCACCAGGGGAGAGGGAAAGCTGCAGTTGAAGGGGGGTTTGCCCAAGTGTAGCTTAATGCTGGTGGCTGTTCAATATTTAATATTATATTCAATATAAATTCAATGTTAATCACGTTCAATATAAAAATACCTGAAGGTTCTTTCACAGTGAAGGGTCAAGATCAAAATGCACAAAAGCTACCAGGCTAATAGCACTATTTCATAGAATCATAGAACTTTTAGGGCTGGAAGGGGCATCCAAAGGGCACCTAGTGCAGCCCCCCTGCAGGGAGCAGGGACACCCTCAACTAGCCCAGGCTGCTCAGAGCCTTGACCAACCTCACCTGGAATAGCTCCAGGGATGGGGCCTCAACCACCTCCCTGGGGAGTCTGTGCCACTGCTCTACCATTTAAGTAACACAAAGCAAGTGATTCAAGGGTTTGATGGAAATGTATTTTATATCTAGGAATGATGCCCAGAGCTCTGCTGGTTGGGTTTGTTGTGGTTTTAAGGAACACTTTTTCCAGCAAATTCCTCTCTCTACCAGTCAGTGGGCAACCAATTTCCAGTTAAAAGCTCCATTCTTTTCTGCTTTCCTACCTCTGGACACATCAGCAAGCCAAATACTGCTTTTATTTACCAAGCTGCAAAACAACTGAACAACCACCATAAACCTTTCCCAGTGATGAGATGGGAACCCACTGAACTCACTGAATTATTTACACAACACAGACCACAGACAGATGGGAAATCCTCCCTGTAATACCTGATACAAGCACCACACCAGCTCTAACTGTTGTGAAAATACAGATATCAACTATTGAAGCTCATAAAACTCATCTGTTGCACATGTTGTGACACCCAACACTGAGTCAGTGCCAGTGGAGCAGCAATGATAGCACAAAACCCCAGTTTTCCAAGTGATTTTTGAAAGAGTGATGGAGAAGCAGCTTAAGTATTCTCAGTGCATTTAGATGTTGTCAGGGGAGCTTCAGAGAACAAATTGTAATGAGTAGGGTCACTTTGTAAAAGGTACTAGCATTAGAGTACATTAGATTCTTCCCTGGGGAAAAGATTGAAGTGAGGTGGGGAGGAAAGGAGACAATTACAAGATGTATTAGTTCTGTGCTCAGACACAACCCTCTGAAATGCAGCAA
Organism: Corythornis vintsioides; assembly: GCA_025447755.1. Classification (NCBI taxonomy): domain Eukaryota; kingdom Metazoa; phylum Chordata; class Aves; order Coraciiformes; family Alcedinidae; genus Corythornis; species Corythornis vintsioides. The sequence continues at coordinate 40,948 of JAOEGS010024024.1, forward strand.
CCAACTGGGAATCTTTATAAAAAGTTTATTAAGCAGCATCTTCAATTACTCTAGTGAAGGGAAAAGGAAAAAAAAAAAAAAATAGTAGTCAGATTATGCAGACATGGACCAAATTCCATTAAGTGATTTCCCAAGGTCCCCCAAATTATTCCAGCAGCATTGATATAACAAATCCTTCAGACAATCAATGGTGCAGTCAAAACACACCCGCTGCCTTTTCGATTGGAGAAATCATGTTTTCTCCAAAGAAGGGGAAAAAAATGTCAAAATAGAAGTCTCAGCAGCTTTTTTTTTTTCCCTGGGAGAGGCAGAACAGAGCAAACATTTCCCATTTCCAGAGCCTGAAGGAAGCTCCCTCCTCACCCTGTCTGGATTTGACTTGCTACAAGTGGTTTTCCCACAGAAGCAGCTCTTCTTTATCCATAGCATTCCAAGCAAGGGAATTAAAAGATAGTAAAAACAGGTAATACCTGAAAAGGGTTTCCACATGACAAACTCTCCAAAATGGAAAACAATAAAGCAGAACAAAGCACTTGGGTGTTTACATCTAATTCTTAGCAGATTATTCCTGTATTTAACAGCAGCTCAGTTAAATCTTCTCTGGTCTTCTTGCCCTGGAATGATGAACCTTAGTGAGATCTCCTCCTGAAAAAAAGTCACTTTTCCTAATACTTAAAAAAAATAATGGGTTATGTGTTGAGGTTGGACTGGGTGACCTTTGGAGGTCCCTTCCCACTCATATAATTCTTATTTGGACTTCTTGGCTTCCTTTGGCTCCAGGCCTCTCTCTGCTGGCCCACACATCTGGATGGGCATCTCTTGGCTCACCCACAACCCCCTGTGAAGGCAGCTACTCAACCAGCAACATCTGGAGATCTTCTCTAAGTGTCTTTCCTTCTCAGGCACCAAAACACTAGAGAGTTTCCCTGGCTTGGTTTTTTCAGAGCTTTGAATTTCTCTTTCTACCTCCTCTACTCCTCATTTGTGGAGCACAGCTCATCACACCTCCAAACCATAACTTGTTAACTTCCCAAAGTAGCCCCTGAACTCTTCCATGCAGGATAACTTTAATTAGGGAAAAAAAAAATAAAAAAAAATTTAAAATGGCCTAACTACCCATCTCAACTGATTGAAATTCAGCAGAGTTTTAACAAAATAAGTAGGATTTTGAAGCAATTTTCATTTATTTGAGTTACATAATTGGCTGGCTTGGGGGAGCTTAATGAAACAAACACAAGGCAGATCCATGCTGATGGCAAACATTTGCTTGCATCAACTTACTGTAGTTTTCTTCCTTGACATTACAAATTCATTTTGCTGGCGTTCAGCATGTAGGGCTGCTGAATAAAGGCAAACATCAGCTGAATCTACAGTAATAAATTATATTATTATCTAGCAAAAAAAAAAAAATTAAATATAAAAAAAAAATTAGATGTACATTTGCAATTTATAAGGAGTGAGACAGCACAACTTGTCAGCAGGGTCCACTACTCCAAGAACACCACATGGATTGCCCACTTAAAATGAGGTTTTTAATTACCACAAATCTAAAGGCTCAATAGAACAGTTCTTCTGTTGAAGCAGAAAACTCTAGTTAACAGATGAGGACGTTATGCATTATACTGATCAATTATAGAGAAAGAAAGTGGCTTTAAAAAAAAAACCCCAAAAGGTGCTGATGCAGCAGAGAAGGCTGCTGGCTACACATTTCTCCACACAGTTGATAGTTTCCATAAAACACTTGTAAATAATTAGGAAATACTCTTTGCAGAAGTGCACAGCTACTTAGAGCAGCTGATTCCATGAAACAGAGCACCCAGCACTGTCATTTCTCCACACAAACCAGACCCTCCACATAGCAAACTTGGGGTTAGCACTGCATTTCCTGCTCTCAACTGCTTCATAGCACATTTTTCTACCCCAAAAAAAGCAACAACTGCCTTCTACACCAGTCTTTGAGGACTTGAACACTCCTGAGACTGGGTAAATCCTGCTACACCAACCACCAAAGATTTCTGGATCTCAGAACAGCACCCTCAGATATTTGGATATTATAATTATCATTTTTTAGGTTCCAGTATAAGCATTTTTTTTCCTTATTCCTGAAGTCACTTTAATAAATATTTTTTTTTGCACTACACTCCACTGAAATCAGCTTCTGTACAATATATAAATATATATGGATATATATATATTTATATATATTTAATAGTGATATATCTTAAAC
>JAOEGS010024025.1:21920-41516 GCA_025447755.1 Corythornis vintsioides
TTTTCTTGACCAAGGCTTATGTTGCAATTGCTCCAAGGTCAGAAGCTGCTCTGAGCTGCCAGCACGTGAATCCACAGGCATGGACATCCCATTATGAAATACCCAGGCAGCCGCTCCACTCCAGGGCTGTAATGATAAGAGATGTCAATTCACAATTTAATTTTAACAATCTTTCAGGACAACAGCTGCTTAAGCTGTATATGCCTTTTGTAACAGCAACTTAACTGCCCAACTGGAAACTTTCAACACTGAAACGTTTCAAAACCACACTTGATGTGTTTTCTCTGCTGCTGATCCATTGTGTTTCTCAATGCTCATTGCTTTAGAGTGGCTGGAGGAGGACCAGAGGGGAATGTTAAGAGTTTTGATCCATATCCCCACTATGCATACCAAGCACTGGAGTATCCTATACCATGATGGAAGTTTTGGTCTGGTCACCTCTTATCTCCCTCTGTGGCAGTATGATGTGCTATCCTGAGAATTAGTCAGGCATCATTCAGGGTACATCCCTAATGTGATTCCCACCTCTGGGAAGGCTTTGACTATCTGTCAGATAGGTGACTGATCAACACCAAACACAGCCAATCTTCCATGCTGTTAATCTTTATTCCACCACTGGCAGTTCATGGTCTGAATGGCTTTGGTCTGTGCCAGCAGCACTCTGCCAAATAATTCTTGTGTGTAGTTCAAGAGTTAGCAGGGACTGGGGTCACTCCTAATAAGAAGTCTGCATAGAGCCATTGTGTTTTGGAGGATGAGACAGCCCTTGCATCACAGTAAGCTCACCATCCTTATGGGCCTCAAAGACAAGAAAAATACTAGGAATGTTTAATTTATTAGTATGGAAGCAGACTTTTGAGTAGAATTGACTTGACCACATAGACATGTCCAAATTGTTGACACTCGTATCTGACATACTTGCCCTCAAGTCCCTAAACTCTTGAGAAAATTATGTGTATGTGGCATGGACCATTCCACCTAAAAGTAAAAATCTAGAAAAAAAAAATACATCTAATGCTGGGTGAGATGAGTCTCACATCAAGTTTGAATGACTAGTATAAGACCCAGCAACATAGACACAAAGTAAAATGTACTAGAATACTTTTTCCTACTCCTAAAACAATTTTTCATCCTCCAGTATAGATTTAGATTGTAGGTATTCAGGTCAACAGGAGAAGGATGTTCCTCCAGGAACTTCACTGCAGTAACTTCCACTGCGCTACTAAAGAGCTTGACATACCAAGAGCAGACACAAGCAAATGAAACACCATCACTGTGGGCTTACTGTTTCCTAACCAGAGTCAGGCCCTGCTGAAATCAGTAAGTGGGGTTCCAGCGCTCATGGAAATTAAACATGCTTTCCTCTGTCTCATATAGCAGGTTACTGACACATCCACTATGGAAGAATGGGAGAAAATTTAGATTTAATTTAATGTACAAAGGATGCACTGTGTCAGGGAAAATTCAGGTCACTTCTCAGCACAATGTCTGTGCAGGACAAGATGCTGATGGAGTTCCTTCTAATTCAGTTCCTATGGGTAATGCAGTGGAATTGTACCAGTTCTCATTACATTTCACACTAAGCTTTTTGCAGAAGTCAAAACCAGAAAACCACATGAATGCTAATGCAAACAGGCTTAAAACACAACTGTGTAAAAGCACTATGTCCAGTCTCCCTCGAAAGCAAGTGTGCACAAGCACAGGTGTATGCACATGGATGCATGCATCTAGTTTTGGAATAAAGCTCCAAGATGCTGCCTCACCCAAAGCACTTGCCTTGTCTAACTGAACTGTCAAAGGAGGAGCTGTCAGTCTTGAAAATGGCTGACATCACCAGTGTCGGTGTCAATGCAACAGCTACGTAAGGCCACAGAGGGATATTTCTCAGAGGGTCGTCTAGACATAAGCTGTGTGGTTCTTGTAGAAGCATGCAGCTGGAAGATGGAGTAGTGAGACAGTTATAGCCAGGAGTCTGCCACTTGGTGACTAAATGACAACAGAATTGGCAGGGAGAAAATTATTTCAGTCAAACAATGTAAAGGGGAATACTGTAAACACATACTCGGTTAGTTATTTTTAGCTAGCATTCATTCAGTTATTTCTACCTACTATGTAAGAGAGAAGCATGTGAACTTTCTCAGAGTAATCAAGTCTTGATTTGATTTCAAACATGCCGAGTTGGCAGCAGCCACTGTACACCCAGGTCTGACAAAAAATTGCCCGGGTCTGAGTCACATCAACATGGACACGCACTATGGGGATCTTTCACACCTTAGCAGGGGAAAGGGGTTTAAAAAAAATAAATACATGAATAAACAACTGAAAATATGTTTACAAATACTTGGGTCTCACCCAAGATGAGATGAAAGCAGAAAGGAGAGGTTTCACCCATGCGTTCACTCCCAAAGAGCAGTGTGGAAGCGCCACGTCTGAGCTGCGCAGTTACTGCTGCTGACACTCCAGCAACCACCTCATGACTCACCAGCAGTGGCCCACATTTTGCTCTTGATGCATGTAAGTCACTTGAAAAGACTCACGTTGGGGTGCATTAAGAAAACTGTGTTCATCGAGGGCAGGGAGGTCCTCCTCCCACTCTACTATACTCTGGTGAGACCATACTTGGAATACTGTGTCCAGTTTTGGGCTCCCCAGTTTAAGAGAGATAGGGACCTACTGGAAAGAGTAGGACCCTTCTCTGGCCACTCATCCACACTGTGGAGTCTTCTCTGAATTCACTGTCTCCCAGAATAAATAAGGATAAAATGTGATGCCACTGCCTTAAAAATCTGTGACATCCAAATAATTTTTTTTACCATCTCTCACTTTTGGATGTGTTTAAGAGGTATAAATTCCATCACAGAAGAAAATGAAGTGCCCAGCTCACTTTTGGTATGCCCATTCCTGACTAGGAAGGGATGTACCAATTCCTGTGTTGGGATGGTTCTGGGAGAGCACATTGAGAGATGCTTCAACAAAGCTTCATTAGTGTGACTTAAGATGGAGAGTATAGAGTCATGGACACGGTAACAGTGCATCAATGTGCAAAAGGCTGTTGCAAACAGGGCAAGAAAATCTGTCTTTCACATACACTTGACAAAACAGAGAGAACATATGATAAGGGTAACTATGTGTTCTCCTCTGCTGGAAGTCTGTAAATGCAGATTACACAGCCTTTCCCCAAGAATAACTGTGATGGCCTTGAGGAGGGAAAAACCTTGACCTTTTCCCTTGTCTGGGAAAAACCTTTGAGATGAGCCTTTCTTGACACCACATCCCCTACAATGATGATGCCAAATAGCTTCTCTGTTCTGATGCAGTACCACTCTAACATGGCTACACTGTTTTTAGACTATGGGCTACTTGTATCCTGATGCTCAGGACAGACCCAAACCATAAGGCTAGATGTTCTCACTGATTTTTGCCTTTGAAAATCTCCCACAATATTTGAAGGCACCCCACAAAATTACCACAACCAAACTCTCTGCAAAAATATGAAACCTGACCAATTTATCACTATGATCTCTCTTTGACTGTGCTTCCTTCCTCAGTATTTATTTTTAAAGGAAACCAGTGACTGATGTTTATACAGAATGACCTGCACTGTGTTCCCTGGTTGGACCACACCAAAGTTTCTCAGATCCAATCCCACAGGGACACATCCTCTTCTCTGCCCCACACCCTGCTCCCTGAAGGCAGAAGGAAGACCCATTCACCTAGTCCCTACCTTACCCCTTCCTGTGGCTGCCTTGTTCAAGCTCAGATCAGCAGCGCTGAGGAAGAGCCCCTCAATTGTCTTCCTAACACAGAGCCAGAGCCTAAGGAGCACAAATGCCATGGGGGAGCTCTGAGAACATATTTGTGGGAGAAGGCATAAGAGAGTAGCATATTATGTGGATATACATCACCCTGCTCTGGACAGCCAAAATGTCTTCTCATGGCCCTGGTTATCCCTAGTCAGTCCTACATTCCTCACATACCTACCATTCCCAAAGGAATTGTATCAAAGTCCATTGGTGTTTCTAAAAATGGAACAGTTGGAAATATGCAAAAATATAATTCCTGCTTTTAAAATAAACGTTGACTTGTCTCTAATACAAAGCATACAGCCAAGTTCCTCCAGAACAAACACTTCACAAAGGGAGAGGGGGACTAGAAAATAATTTCTTCTTCACTGCTGGCCTAAAGTTTATATCCACCTTAACAGAATCCTGTAATCCTCATTATAAATCACTGGCATTCTTGGAGTCACTCCTAAATACCTGTTTTTGGAAAAGGATTTGCTTAGAGTTGGACTTTAAAAATGTTGTGAATAAGGACACATCTAAACCCCACCTCGAGTACTGTGTCGTTTTGGGCACCCCAATTCAGAAAAGAGATTTACTGGAGGGAGTCCAACGCAGGGCTACCAAGATGATGAAGGGAGTAGAGCATCTCCCTTATGAGGAGAGGCTGAGAGAGCTGGGGCTTTTTAGCTTGGAGGAGACTGAGGGGGGACCTCATCAGTGTCTATAAATATGTTAAGGGTGAGTGTAGAGAGGATGGAGCCAGACTTTTCTCAATGTCATCCAATGACAGGACAAGGGGCAATGAGTGCAAGTTGGAGCACAAGAGGTTTAGGGGAAACACAAGGAAAAACTTTTTCTCAGTAAGGATGACAGAGCTCTGGAAGGGGCTTCCCAGGGAGGTTGTGGAGTCTCTTGCTCTGGAGACACTTAAGACCTGCCCAGATCTGTTCCTGGGTGACTTGGTCTAGGTGATCCTGCTATGGCAGGGGGGTTGGACTAGATGGTCTTCTAGGTCCCTTCAAACCCCTAACATTCTGTGATTCTGTAAAGAACAATAACTTCACCAAGGATCATAGAATCATAGAATGTTTTAAGACAGAAGGAACCTCTCAAGGTCATCTGTTATGACCCCCCGCTGCAGTAAGCAGGGACATCCTCAACTACAGCAGGTTACTCAGAGACTTATCGAGCCTCACCTTGATGAGGCTCCAGCGATGGGGCTTCAAGCACCTCCCTGGGCAACCTGTTCAAGTGTTCCACCGACCTCAGAGTAAAGAACTTGTTTCTAACATCCAATCTAAATCTACTCTTCTCTAGTTTGAAACCATTGCATGTTTAAAATCTGTCACTACAGGCCTTTGTAAACAGCCCCTTTTCCACCTTCTTGTAGGCCCCCTTCAGGTACTGGAAGGTGGCTATTAGGTCTCCCCAAAAGCCTTCTGTTCTCCAGGCTGAACAACCATCTCCCTCAGCTTGACTTTTAATTAAGGAGAGGTGCTCCAGCCCTCTGATAATTTTTATGGCCCTCCACTGGACCTGCTACATCAGGTCCATGCTCCAGAACTGGATACAGTACTCCAGGTGAGGTTTCACCAGAGCAAAGTGTCAGAATCACCTCTCAATCTGCTGGCCATGTTACTTTTGGTGCAGCCCAGGATGCAACTAGTGGCACTCAAGTCTAATGAGAATGTATCCTCAAAGTTTAGTGTCAAATTGTTAGAAAGGAATGCACTTTTGGAGCGCTGGTTGTACATTTGTAGTACACACAGGGGAAAAGTCAAAAGCAAATGTTTGATTCTGTTGTATGGTAGCATATCCCACCTCCCCAGAAGAAGACCTGAAGGATGGCTGGGAGAGGTTCAGAAGCATGTCTAATACCTTCATTTCCTGGAGTAATACAGAGAAGTGATGGATGGGAGGCTGGCAGATCTGTGAGGTCTGATCCTGGAGTGGAAACTCTGGTGTCCATTTCTCCTTACACAAGGACTGCATCTCACGCTTTTGAGATCTGCTGCCTAATTATGCCAAGTACCTAATGCCACAAAGTCAGAGGTAACCTGTGACACCAGAAGGATAACCTGCGACACCAGAAATTGGCTGGGAAGTCTGTTGCTTCTAAGCACCCCACATTGACAGAACACCCCCAGCCACCTCCTAGCTCTAGCCTGGCCCAGGGGCTACCTGACTAATACCCAAGGTCCCAGAGAGAGAGAGAAAAAGACTTGGAAGGTCTGCCAGGGTTGCTGGTTAACCCTGTCTGAAGGATTACTTACTCAGTTACAGTGTTAACACAGCAGATGTCTTTTGCAGAAGATGTAGCATCACACAGCTCAACAAGTGAAATACAGATCAATATATCATACAGATCATCAATAAAATACTCAAAAGCAAGACCTTCCAGAAGTGCTTCCTCTCTGACTGACAGCAGACCTGGAGAGGGAGCAGCAGTACTGCTGGTCACCCTTCCAGGTGGGAAAGCCTGGCCAAATGCATATGAGGAGATACTTTTCACACACAAGAGGCTTAACACATACATAATGTTAGCAGTTTTCCATGGAATCACATTAGCATTTAATTGTGTTCAAACCATGTCACATTCAAATGTGCTTTTCCTATAAGGCTTTCGTTGTGCATCACTGTGGGAAATTACTAATGCAATAAGACTGACACATAGATTCTCCTGGATGAACATCCACAGTAATCTGTGATAATTGAACCTCAGTGACTGGTGAAACCCTGCAGGGGGGAGGAAGCGTGGAGGTATCCAAAGGGCCTACATCTGGGAAAACCGTGAGGTCTAGGAGTATGGAGGACAGGCAAGCACTAATATTAACCATAAAGATCTGATCAGTGTCAGGGATTGACTTGGACAAGGCACTAATGTTCCCAAGCAACAGCACTGAGGCATTTTCCATAAAAAAATACCTGGATATGCTTGGACTCAATATGGAAGTTATTTCACAACAACAGGACTAAGAACAAAAGGAGAAAGAACTCATCTACCTAGTTCACTCCTGTGGGGGGAAAGGAGGAAACACCTGGACATTCCAAGTAACTTCATCTGAGTATGTGGGTGCTCAGCTTCTCTGTATACAAGAACACTTGCTTATGAGATGATATGCCTACATTTGAGCCTGGTAGTATAAAACCAGGGCTGAATTCTCTTTAGCATGTAAGATGACGTGCCATGCTAACAACCAGATTAACAAAACACTGAGCAAAAGGCAGAAATAGAGCCCTGAGTCATTAGAAGAAACACACCTCTCTTCTGCAAACCCACCCACCTTAGTCTGAGGAACAGCCCATCTCTTCGAGGCTGTTTCTCCCTTTCCTCTCCACTCCTACCACTCATCTCTGCCCCTCACTGCCTCTCCAAGCCAAAAGTCCCCATCAGGCTACCACCAAGAAGCCTTGGTCCAGGTATTAGTCCTGTAGGACATGCAGCAGGGAAGGCATGGGAGCTGCAGGCTCCCATTTCCTGCCAGGAAACAATTTTGGTTTCTCTACTCTAGATGTCCCTGTGGAAGCCTCATGCCCTGCATGAAGTAATTCAAGATGTGTTGATGAGAGATAAATTAGCTACCTCATATGTGCTGCAGGGTAAGAAACTACATGTTGGCAACTGGGTCAGAGAAATTTGACAGAGCAAAGCAGGTTTGGATAGGCCAGGACAGCAAGTAACCATAAGGGAGTCTTGAAAAGCCACATGCATTGCTTGGGCCTCCAGTCAGTTCTCCATCTACTGGGCAGCATGTGGGATTGCATCCTCCCACAGGCCTCTGGGTAAATGGCTTTCCCTCAGGTATCTTGATTTCTGCATCTGTCATACAGGTATTCTGACAGGGGTGGCTTTGCAAAGCACTATGAACTCTCCTGATGAGGTACTCTGCACACTTGAAAAAAAATATTTATTTTTTTGTTAAGGATATGCATGGCAAAAACACACACACACACAAAAAAGATTAAATATTGTTGAAATGTATCAACCTCAGCAGCAGGGTTACTTGCATTACAAAGGATTCTTCATTACATGGAACTCTGCTATTAGCAGCAATAATTTTCTGGAAAGAGTGCTACGACTGACAGTTACCTGCCAGTTCCTTCACAGCATGGCTGCATGACCGAGTACACCTCCAGACTGAGCAAACAAGAGTAACTGTTATCAAGAAATGGCAAATCTGGTTCCTATTGTAGCCGGGTAATGAGGGTGAAGGAAAGCCTGAAGTAGAACAAACTGTAATGACCCATGGGTTTGTAAAACCTATTTTTTTTCCCATTTCTCTCTTTCAGTGGACTGTGAGTTTGAGGCCAGCAGTTCTGAGGAACTCTGGAAGTGGGGAAAATTTGTAAGCCTAAACAAAGACTGGGCGTAAAGAAAAACTGCAGAACAGGAGCCTGCACAGAAACATTTCAAAACGAGGAGCATAAGACACAGGATTTTGTCAGGGGTCATGCTGACTTGGAGGAGAAAGTAGGTGGAAGAAAAGAGCTTGTTGGGAAATGGGAGGTTGCAGTATCAAGCTGGAAGGTTGTCACAGTGTGGACTAATGCTTTGGCAGCTGCAAACATAAGGAAAGAGAAATATAAGAAGTAGCATGAAGAAAAAGTGTCAAGAGATATCTGGGAGTAACAAGATCTGTAAGGAAACAGAAAAAGATGGTTTCAAGTTTGGCAGTGGAAAGGACAGTCATACTACGACAAGGAAAAAGAGTGGGAAGGAAATAAATTCTGGAGGGAAGGATGTGGGAAAGTTAAGGCATTTCTCCTCTCAGTAGAAATACACCTTTATCTTAATGCTTAGAAAAAGAGGTAGATTATCAGATTTTCTTCTGTTTTGTTTTGGGTTATTTTTACATAGGAGTGACTGCATGAACTGTGAAATTGACTCCACTCCATGTACACTTCCACCATGTCCTTGCTGTACCCTTGTCCAAAGTAGCTGAACTTCAAAGAAAACTGCTCAACCTTTCATATGCCTAAGACATTGCAGAAGTTCTTGCAGAAACCTGCAAGTGGACCTGTAGAACAATCTGTCTGAAAATCCCAGGTATCTGCACAAAACTTGCAGATAATGTTCCACCTGCTTTGATTTAAATGTGTAGATGTATTAGTCAGGATCTCAGTCTGGGCTCTGATCCTGCAGTCGATTAGATCCACACATCTGCAAAAGCACAGGAAGGTTTTCGGCTGCTGTAATAAATACACAGGGCCCTGGGCTCTTTAATTCACCTCGTCATCTGTAAAATTCTCACAGTATTAACCATTCAGACATTATAGACAAAATGTAAGATGGGAAATAATTTGGGCTATTTTTGAAAAATTAATTTTATTATACTATGTTCAGAATCTAATGCATCCTTGAAACAAACGTTCTCAAAGACCATAATAGGACAACAAAGATTCTCTCAAATTGTCATGGTTATTACTATCTTTTGTTGTTAATGTACAATAACACTAATGATTCTTTATACCTGCCTGCAGCAGGAAACCAGGCAGTCTACCAGGATGTTTCCTATGTATGTTTTTGCTGTGCTGTTCTCAGTTAAAATCTTTATTATTTTTTTTTAATTTTATTTTTTTCCTCATCCCTATAACTATTATTTCTAAGGGGTGCATTGCACAAGCAATAGAACCTCTGCACGCTTTCACTACAATTTTTGCAGCAGACAAAATACCCAGAGCATGTAAATTTTTTTCACTTGTCTCCCCTTATTAAGTTTCTTTGAAACAAGGTGCCTAAGTACCTCTGATGCTGGAATTACTGCTAGCCAGTATCAGCAGCAGTGATAAACTCTAGCTAGTGTTTTGGTTAGAGGTCATTTGCAATTAGCAGTCATTGTCCTTTGAATTTAACAACTGAATAATAAAACTTAATCGAGACAAATTAGCCTAGCCATCAAAATTACAGCACTTGAGCATTCAGGAGAGAGGATTATATGACACTATCTCCTGAGCTGCTAACAGAAGATAGCTAAGGATTCAAATGCGAGATGCAGAAAGTCTCTAAAAGAGTAAGAGGAAAGGAGTATCAGCTGTCCAGATGTTATGTGATACATTACACTGACACTTCTACACTCCTGGTTTTGTGAGTCAGGCCTTGCCTTGTACCCACTGAAGACAACATGAGGCACTAATACCAGTTTCTGCAAAGGCAGCTTCCAAACCCAAGGTGCTACCCCGTTCCTCTACACAGGTCCTCACTTCCTGCAGGTATTTTGCACATGTGGGAGTGCCTCTCGTCCTTGAGCCCTTATGTTAATAAAATACTAACCCTCAAATTCTTCACAAAGTCCTGGAGCTGAAAGCTTTGTGCATAGTTGTTTCAGTTGCCATATGTAAATAAAAGCTTCTATCTCCAACTTGTATCAATTTACAAGTCCTGATTATCATAAGGCTTCATGATAAAATAAATTTAACCCTTATTTAACCCATTTTTTTTCTGAATGTTTATGTGAGAGTTAATAAAGTGAAAATGTTTTTAACTCCTTCACAAAGGGCAGACACGAACAGGAACTACTACAAGCACAATAAATATAACACAGCATTATCCTTATTGATACAACTCACTTCAAATGTATTTTGGGGCATGTTTATTTTAGCTACATTAAATTAACTCAGTATTAAAAAACAACCAACTAAACAAACAAAAAACCATAACAAACAAACTAAAAACATCCCCAGCCTCTGTTTTAAAATCTAACAGGAAGCAAACATAAGCAAGGCAGGCACGGGTACTTATCAAATCTGAAAGGAGTTGTCTGGCTGGATTAAAACATACGAGGTTTGTTTGAGTGATGACATTTGTCCTACCATTGCTGAGGGGAAGAATTTTGCAGCACTTTCTTCAGCTTATACTCCTGAAGGTGAGAAGGTAACTCCTACCACACAAATACATGCATTTATAAAGACGCACGCGTCCACACATCAGAAACACAAAGTACCAAAACTTGTTTTATCTGCAGCGTCCTTTCCAAACCACTGCAAACTTGGAACACACTCGGAAGCTGTGCACATCACTTCCCACTTCTGCCAAGGCAGAGAGCTCATTCACTAAAAAGGTTACACCATTCTGGGCTTAAAATATTATTTCACTATTTAAAAAAAATAATTAACAGTGCACGTATGTGTGCATGTGCGTGTGCGTGTGCGTCATTTATTCTTATTCCCACGAATGTCTCTTTTAAAGCAGACCTCTCCAGCATCAAGTAAATTTACCCATAAAATCAAAGTAGAAAAACACAGAGGTGCTGTACAGTATCCGAGCTGTTAACAAATAAATTGAACTTTGTATTCCCTGCCCAAGCATGGAGATAAAATTACAATAATTCATAATTTGCCATATCGAGGGCTACTGTTTTTGGAAATGTTCATAAATTCCTAACGAGTAACATTTTAACTTCAGACACATTAAAAACAAAACAAAACAAAAACACGTTTGTGGATGGAATACAGCCCCAAATCCCAGCAATTCTACTCTCTTTATCTTGAGAGAGTGTCCAGCAGCAGGATTTCTTGAAAAGAAAATAACCTCTGAAAGAAAAAGTATTTCCAAACGTGTCGTGTGGGTTTTTGTTGGGTTTTTGTTTGTTGGGGATTTTTTTGGTGTTGTGTTTTGGTTTGTTTTTTTTTTTTCTCCTCTTTAAACGACAAGGAAATAAATCTCAACAGCGGGAAGACTTGTCAGCGTTTAGCCATCCATAAAAATGTTTTTTCTCTCGCGCTCCTCCTTTCGCTTGCAGTCCTGGCGTCACTTTGTCTCATCGCGCTGCTGCCCCAGCCCCAGCCTCAGCCGCAGCGGGGCCGGCAGCCGCGGGGATGCCGGCAGCTACGGGGCAGGACACTAGCCCGGGGCGCCGCCGCGGCTGCCTGACTGGGCGCACGGGGGGATGCTGCAGCCCGCCGCCTCCGCCCCAGGACCCGGCACGGCACGGGGGAAGGATGCGGTGCAGCCCTGGCGGGAAGTTTTGGACGGCAGTGGCGGGACTGTTCCCTATTCCCTGTCACCCTCTTGTCTCTCGTCCCGTTCCCACCGACCTTCCCGGGACGCAGCCGGGAGCCCCATCTCTTACCTGCCACCGGGCGCTGGCTGGGGTCTCGTCGCGCCTCGGGCGGGAGCGGGGCTGCAGCAGCGCGGCGGTGGCGGCGGGGCCAGGGCGCAGCAGCAGCGGCTGCAGCAGCCCCGGCCGGCGTCAGTCAGGCGGGAGCCGACAGGCTGTATTAGTGCGCCGGGCTGGACCGCGGCCAGCAGCGCCGCTGACGCTGGCCCGCCCCTGCGCCCCCCCGCCGCGCCGCCCCGCGTCCGCACACGCACACACACACAAATACACAGACAGAGAGGCATAGACACGCACACGCAGAGCGCACCCCCACGCGCCCCAGCACCCACACACGCCACGCACTCCGCCACGCGCTGCTCGCGCTCACCCCACACTACAGCCACCGAGTACACCCCCTCCACAGAGTTTACTCCGCAGCGCAGGCACTCACCCACACACAAACAGAACACACCCTTCGCACACCCCCGCCTCACATCCATGCCTCACCCCCGTCACGCGCACACACACACCACACACATCCCCCCATACTCGCCCCCAGTCCAGCGTCCCAAGGGAAGCCAGCTGCCCTAGGAGCTACCATTATGTCTCCCAGGGGCTCCCCGCCCTGGGAGCACCCCGATCCCTGCCCTGCCCTGGGCGGCTTGGTGGTAGAGGCCGGATCCGGGAGAGAACCGCTGCTCAGCGCCTGCACAGCCAGCCCATTGCCTACTGCCCCTCACAGAAGCCTCCACGCACCAGAAATTGGTCACAGTGACCAAGTGTGGCACAGGACAACTTCAACTCTGTTGTGCACCCCTTTGGGTGATGATCTCCCGGCTTTTGGACACAGGACATACTTCAGCCGGGCAGAGAGAACTGGGAAGATGCCCCTCTGGGGTGGCTGGACAAGAGCAGAGGGATCTGGGTGCCAGGCTACACCTTCTGATGCCAGGCTATGTGAAGGCCAGCAGGTCTCCCCATGAATTTCTTTGGCTTCTCTGCCTGGACCCTACACTAGGGCTATCATCTTCCTGGGGTCTCCAACAGAAACCCCTTTTGCTTGTTTTTTGCACTGGTGTTCGAGGCCATGGCATCCAGCCACTAGCTTCTCACTGACTGCACAGTCAGCATCTTGAATTTGCTGTCCTGAAAATCTTCCTGGTAATTCAGTGAGCCAGGTTTCTAGGACCTCATGTAGCTCTTCACTGCAATTAAAAAACAACAACAACAAAAACAGGAAAAAAAAAAACAAACCAAAACCCAAGCCATTTAGAAATAGGCTTAGTAATACCTGCACTAGAATTTTGAATGGTCCCATCAGTTCACAGGACTGGTCAGAGCAGCAAACTGCAGCTGTCATTGGTGAACAGATGTATTTTCTGCTCTAGGTATTACCTATCAAACTCTCATATTACCTATGAGTTACCATTTCTAGCTACATAGCATATTATATTGTAATAAGAAGAAGCTAAAAGAGAAATGTCAGGAAAGTCAACTGGCTTCAAAGACACTAGAAATCAAAAGTTCTTGTGAAACTGGGACTCTAGGCAGTGCTAGGAATAGGTACTGGCTGAACCTGACACTGGGTGAATTGAGGGGTTCCAGTTAAATTGCACTGAGCCTTTTGAGATCAATCAATAAATGTGATTAAAGATACCATCCTGTTGACATTTTTGCAAAAGCTTTTTACATTGTGAAACATGACAGAAAAGCTAATGTTTGTGTAGACGTAAGAAAGCCACAATGGAATTATAGCTCCACAGTGCAAATTTATCAAGGCATGGGTGTATGTGAGGGTTGTGGTGGAACAGGGACATACAATATAATGCCCCAAATGACTCTGTTTCCCACTTTGGCCAGAAATATCTTAAAATACCAGCAGCTTCCCCCGCTGCTGTCTTGCTTCTCTGACAGAAGACTTCTTGACAGATGAGTGTCAGGAGAGATGCTGTTATTTATAAATCACTGTAAAGTTTTATAAAGTGCCAATCACACATTCTAACTCAATGTGGCTTGAGATTTTACATCCATAAAGCTGCTTATTTTTAATTTACACACTTAAGACATCACACTGCAAATGCCATACACGTGGACAGCTAGGATGGCTCGACTGAGGTGTGGTATTTTACTTACTAAGGCAAGGCTCTTGATAGTGAATCTGAGGGTTCTCATACCCAAGTTCTTCTGAGCTTCACTGAATCTCTTTAATGTGTTGAAACCTCCAGGTTTCTCATGCCCCTGCTCACAGTTGCTTCTGCCAGCAAAAAGGTGGTGGGATAGATGGGTCTGTGCTCTCACCTCTCTGGTGCATAGCTGGCTGTGTTCTCTCCAGCCCATCTTGCCACTGCCTTGATTTATTGATCAATTCCTAAATGTTTACTTTGATAGTAGCTTCAAGTGAAATAGTCATAAACTATTTGTGAAAGAGCTAAATGGCATTAATACATTGTGAAAAGCTCAAAGAAATCACATGGGTGTATATATTACCAGAGTTTGAGAGCCTACAGATATATACATTATACAGCAGGGAACATTTATTTTGCATACAATTGTATTTCAGCTCATGTGGCACATGCGGATGGCTGTTTTCTTACAATGGCTGAATATATGCTGAACCTACCTGTGATCTGCTAAACCTGTTGGACTGTGTTTCTTCTCAGGAGCAGGGTTCATATATCCCACCACTCCTTTCCCCTCTCTCCACACACACGTTTTCAGACCCATTCCTGAATCCAAATCCTTATCCATATGGCTTTCAAAGCCTATGTCCTTATTGCAAGGCTCTGCTCTCTTCTCCTCCTGCCAGTGTGGCTCATCACCTGTCACTCCTCTGCACAACCTGGGCTCTGGTAATTCCATTTCTCATTTACCATTAGACCTCTTGAGTGCCTCATTTCCTATCCTGCCCCTTCTAAGTGCAAACACCCTCCCTTAGCTTTCACACAGTATAACTTCCCTTCTCAAATCCCATTCCATAAAACATGGACCAGCCTTCTTGATTCAAAAAAACAAAACCTGATGTGAGGGTGTTCTTTTTTTTTTTTTTTTTTTGTCTGTATTTTGTCTTTTTATTCTGGATAGCTCTGTAAAGAAAACCATCAGTAAAAGGATATCTAGGAATTAGTATTGGATGGCTCTGTGAAGAGGAAGAAAAGCTTCTGATTTTTTGTAGCACTGGAACTATGTAAAACACATAGAATAACATGAATTTTCCACTTGGAGGGAACTGCAAGTTCCTAACAGCTGTAAATATATTGACTCTGTATGTACTACTCGAGGGCTCCAGTGAAGTACTGGCACTGTCCACCACTGAACACGAAATATCTGTTACAACAGCAGTGTCATATGCTGTATGATGGAGAGATATCTCAAATGGCTCCAAATATGCTGGCATGGGCACTAGAAGACTTAAAACCATGGGATTACAGAGGTAGTGTGTGAGTTACATTTTCCTCATGACCTTTCTTTAAGCAAAGGCACAGCAGGCACTTGCCCCTGACAGCAGATTGTTGGGAACATCAGCATAGCTGTTGGTACTGCTGCGTGCTTTGCCTGTGCCAGAGCCCTAGAAAGTGAGGGCTGTTGCTGTATTGCAGGGTGGAGCAAGACATGCAGGGCAGCGTTTCTGAGATGGAGAAGCTGGCTATTAAAGTGGCAGCAATCACCATCCACTCCCTCACTGGGTGCATGAATGATGAGCCCAAACTCTGCCAGGATGCCTAGCTCCACTTCCTTTACTCCCTTCCCAGGATGGGACTGGGCCTGCCTCAGTCCCTCACTCTTGAGTTTGGATAAGTGTGACATTGCTGGTGCTGCCTAGAAGCTTAGAGCTTGTTCAGTTTACCCTGCTTCATATTCACATGCAGTTTGGGTATCTCAGGATCTTAGCTAAGGTCTGAACAGTTTGGACACACCTGTATAAGGTTTAACAATAAACACTTGAGCCATTGGAGAGTCTTCTGGCCCACATCTTTTGCAGCACAAGAAGGATAAGCATTTGCTCCATACAAACATGTTTCATGCTACTCACATCAATTTCCTGCATGTTTCTTGCTTAAGATGCTAATTCACAGAAGAAAAACAGGTGGAAAAAGCAGCTGCAATCTTGTGCAACATGTCGGTGAATGAAGCATTGCTGAGACTGTGCTGGGCAGCTGTTGTCTCACAGCAAAGACATTGGAATAGCTTATCTCACTGCTCTATGCTTCAGACTCTCTAAGTGAAGCTATAAATTCAGAGAGGCAGAGAAGCAGGAGGTAGGCAGGAAGGTCTGGAGAGCATGCCTAAAGTCAAAGAAGGAAAAAAGCTTATCAGCAGTAGAGTGGACACTAAAAAGGAGCACCTAAGAGACCTTGTAAAGCAATAGTTCTGGGAGACACAGAGGTGAGCAGGCTGAGTGGCTTCATGTGCTGCCACTAGAATGTGGATTCTGTCTCTTTTGGGTCAGATGGCCAGTAAGATCTAAATGTTATCATTTAGCTTCATGCTACTTTTCATCCTGAGTTGAAGGAGATGTCAAGAAGTAAATGAGTACACTGTGATATAGACAAATGAACTTAAAACTTTCATGGTAACTTTCAATTACCAACAACAACAACAATAAAAACCAACTTTCAGAAAATAGACCATATTGCTACAATTTTTAGAATTGGAAAGGAATAATTTTCAACTCAGCACCATAAATGAGCTAAAGATTTTTTTTTATTGTGTGTAAGTACCCGCTGAAGCAGCTGCACAAGAATGAAGCCATATTATTTGTGTTTAAACATTTTGGAGGCAAATTCTGGTCTGAGCTACAAGAACATAAATTTTAAGTAATTCCATTGCAATTTGTCATCTTATTATACCAAAACTCCAGAGACACTCTTGGCTTTTTCCTTTGATCTGCATACAAAGACTTTAATCCACCTATTTTAAATGCATTGAGATCCAGCTACCTGTCTTGGTTTTTGAGCTAATTTTGTTCTCTTCTGCACTGAATAAGACTCAGATGCTCAGAACAATATGACTGTTGGGATGTCACCTTATTCCAAGAGATATGGATTGATCCTAGACTAGGTAAAATCAGTTTCAAGTGCAAGATCTTCCAGTTGACAAAGACTATTTCTTACTCCTCAAAAATAAGAAACCATTTGGAGCAAGAGGACATTTGTTGCATTTGTTGTTCGTTTTTCACAACAATGTTGATGACTTAGTAAACCTTAGAAGCTAAACTCTAGCAGGATTCTGTTTCCATTCTTTTTAGGCAGCACTGGCTGAAATGTGTAATAAGAAAACACTTCCCTGCTGTTTGCTTGACCTGGCTGAAATATTCATGTACTTCAGCCTCAGCAGGCATTAGTTCCATAGCTGCTGTAATCCCTTGCCTTCACTTCACCTTCTAAACTTCACACTTAAACTTGGGAAGAATCAGATGAACTGTCAGCTGTTGCATCCAAGTCCCCTCTTTATCCTACAGTTTTCTTGTTGTTAAGGATTTTCTTGGATGAAAAGAAAGATGCAAAGATTCATAACCAGTAAGAAGGAACCACTGTCCTCTGACTTCACATGTACCAAGAGGTCCCAGGATTTCCCTGAACTTTGGCATCAAAGCCAATAGCTTTGGTTGAGCTAGAGTAGATCTTCTGGAAAAACAGAGTTCGAAATCTTTAGTGATGGAAAATCCATTACAAGCCTTACTAAGTTGTTCCGTGGTTGGACTTATCCTTGATGTAAAGAAAAACTACTTTCTCTGCTCTGATTTTTTTTATAGCTTCAGCTTGTATCATTTTGGTCTAACAACATAATCCACTTGATTTTTTCCTCTTCCCTTTTCAACAATGCCATGACGTGTGTTACTGGCAAAGTTCTCAGTAGCAACTTTATAGTGTGTTCTGTGTCATTGTCAGAAACATAGTTAAATACTGCAAGGTCAAGAAATTATCTCTTTGATCCCTCATTAAAAACCCATCAAGCTGATAAAATTTCCTCCATTTATGGTGACATTTTCAGACCTAGGAACTAGTCGGTTTTTAATCAATTTAGAACAATATAAATTCAATACAGCTTACATTAATATCCTAATTAAAATGTCAGGTGGCATGAAGCTGAATACCTCTGAAAAGTCTGTAATATCAAACCCGTTTCCTGTACCAGCTAAACTTGTTTTAATTTCAACAGATATTTTTGTTGACCGGTTCTATTTGCATTGTCCTTCCTTAATTCTTTAGTGATTACAACCCATGTAAACTGTTCCACTGCTTTCCCTGGAATTGGCTTTAGGTCTGAAAAAACTCTGATTTATGTCACCTATTTCATATATCTCTAAAAATTTATCTTCCGCTTCTGTGCATCTAGCCTTTCAAAATCTGTTGAAACAGCATGTGTTGGTCAGAGAGCTTCTCAGCACTCATGTTTAAAATTCTTGAGAGCAAGGTGTTGGGACCTGATGATTTTAAAATGTCTTAAGTTAGGATTTGCTTTTTAACATCATCTTCAGTTACCATTAAAATAGAAAAAAAAAAAAATTACCTTGCAGTATAAGTAATGTATAATTTAACATTTGTTTTCAGCTGCTTTTTTTAGTCTTTATTATTCACAGTTCCATATTTTTCAACCAAGTATTAATAGAATTGTTCGAATTGTTTTAATTTCTGGGATATTTCACTCCTTTGTTACAGTTAATTCTTCTAGTTATAGATTTCTCCTCTTTTAATTTCCTTTTTGTTTGTTTTTGTTTTTGTTTTTTTGGTGGGGTTTTTTTTGTGGGTTTTTTTTTTTGGTTGGTTGGTTTGGTTTTTTTCCATTCCTAAAATCTGTACTTCTTTTTTTGTCTCCCATGTTTTATTGAATATATTCACATTCATACCCTTTCTGAATCCGTCTGTTCTCTGTCAACCAGAATAGCCTGTGCCCTCAGTTGGATTGTGGTTTTTAAAGCATCTCCTAGAATGTTTTAAACAGTTCCTAATTATTATTCTCTTTCCTGTTTATTTTCTTTCTTTTCAGCTGATTTTGCTTTTAACAGTGTTCAGCTTTGTGAGACTGGAGTGCTGGCATTTGTTTTTTCAAATTGCTAAAAACATGTATAGCTGAACTAACTTTTGGTCACACATCACAAATGCAGTCAAGTTGTAGAATCATAGAATCATACAATAGTTTAGACTGAAAGAGACATTTAAGATCATCAAGTGTCCAACCTTTAACTTACCATTTACAGGTCACCACTAAACCATGTCCTTTAGCACCACATCTAGGCATCTTTTAAAAACCTCCAAGGATGGTGACTCCATCATTTTGCTGGGCAGCCTCTTCCAGTTCATGACAACCCTTTTTCAGTGAAGAACTTTTTCCTAATATCCAAACTAAACATTCCCTGGTGCAACACAAGGCCATTTCTTCTTGTTCTGTCACTTGTTTCTTGTTTAAACAGACCAACCCCCACCTTGCTACAACCTCCTTTCAGGTAGCTGTAGAGAGCAATATTCTCCCTCAAGCCTTCTTTTCTCCAGGCTAAACACTCCCAGTTCCCTCCCTTACACTTCCCTTGTAAGACTTGCTCTCTACACCTTTCACCAGCTTTCTTGCCCATCATGATACCTTGCACTTAAGCAATCTCTTTAATTTAGTGATTGAATTCTCTACCAGTCAAGGCTGAGTCTAACACATAACTTTTCATATTATATACAGAGTTTTTGGACTAGGGATGACTACTAGGGTAGTGCAGTGGATGTGATATACCTTGACTTCAGCAAGGCTTTTGATACAGTATCCCATGGGATCCTCACAGCCAAGCT
>JAOEGS010024026.1:407-33814 GCA_025447755.1 Corythornis vintsioides
GGGGGGGGGGGGGCCGGGGGGGGGAGGGGCGCGGGTTTTGCGCGGGGAGGGGGGAGGTGTGTAGTTGCTTTTTGGTTTGGGGGGGGGGGGGGGGGGGGGGGATGTTTCTTCCAAGTCCCCCCCAATAGCTGTCTCTGGAGTGGGATTTTCCTCCAGTCCCCTCCCGTGTGGTGTAGAACCAGACGCTGGGTGCAGGCTCCAGGACGAGCAGCGTCCTTTGCTGCCACCCCCATGCTCTGGGGGAGCTCATCTGGGGAGTTCTGGGGTTTGGTTTTGTCAGTACCAACCCTCTGAGCCTTGGCTGCACCACCTTTTTTTTCCTGAAAAGATGCTCATCCCGAGCAAGGAAATGGAATCAGAGAAGGGGAGATGACTGCTGCCAGAAACTGGTTTAAAATATTAAGAGTTCCTCCCACACATTCCTTGTTCCTGTTTAAGTCAGAGTTTGGGTTAGTGGTGGAAAGGAAGAATCTCTGTTATACTTCAAAAAACAAACCCTTCAGTGACAACCAGTTCAGTTGCCTTTTGAGCATGAACAGGAGCAACAAGACTGGAATTTCCCTGGTATTTCCACAGTAAAATAAAACCAGAAAAAAATGGGAATATGGGCAGGAAGGGTGAGCACCCTCCCTGGGAGGATGAGGAAGGACCTAAATTAAATAATACAGATCAAGTAAACAGGTAAACTACAAACTTCTCAGGCTTCTAAATAACAAGAATTTTTCAAAAGCCCCAGGTTTGTCCCCAGTGTGGGTCCCGATGATTTCTTCCATCTGAGCAAACTGGGGATGAAGGAGCCCGTGGAAGAGTGACTAGGCTACAAGGTGGACCTGTTCCCATGCCTGTCTCCAACCCATGCAGATTAGATCCCCCAGAACTTCTTCCTGAGGTCACTGAATAAAGACCAGTGATATATGATGGAATATCTTGTTTGTCAAGTCTCCCTCTCCTTTCAGCACTGGAACAGACTTCCCAGAGAGGCTGTGGAGGCTCCTTCTCTGGAGACTTTCCAACCCCACCTGGATCTGTTCCTGTGTGGGCTGCCTTGAGTGACCCTCCTCTAGCAGGGGGTTAGACCTGATGATCTCCAGAGGTCCCTTCCAACCCCTCCCATTGTGTGACTCTCTGATTCATTGTAAGCATGTCCCATAGGTGAAGTGAGGAGGTCCCGTAAGTGGAGTAGGTCCCGTAGGTGAAGTGAGGAGATCCCATAGGTGATGTGACAGGCTGCAGGTGGAAATCCCCAAGTGACTCTCACCCCTTTCTTCCCTTCCTCGCAGTGCCCAGTGCTCCGCCTCGGAAAGTGGAGGTGGAAGTCCTGAACTCCACTGCAATCCAGGTGTTCTGGCGTTCCCCAGTCCAGAGCCGCCAGCACGGCCAGATCCGCGGCTACCAGGTCCACTATGTCCGCATGGAGAACGGCGAGGCCAGGGGGCTGCCCCAGATCAAGGATATCATGCTGGCTGATGCCCAGGTAAGGACTCTCCTCCTGCTCGGTCTCCTGCAGGGAAGGGTGGAGGGGGTGGGTGCTCCAGCTGCCTTGGCTCGTCCCCGGCACCACCACGCTGGAGAAGGCAGATGAGTGTCTCTGTGACGAGGTGTATGTTGTCTTTCTGCAGTTCATTTGCACTCCCAGGCAGTAGCTCTTGTGGAAGAGTCTGAACTGCTGTCCCAGCACTGAACTAAAACTCATCCATCCTCCCTGTGTCTGGGAAAGTCTTTTTAAGACAGACAAAGGCCACAGTGGAATCTACTAATTTCTCCCACTCTACTTCTTCCTTCATGCTGGCCTGGTAACTTCTGACCTTGTGTGGCTGCTTGCTCAGGGACTCCTTCCTCATGCTGTGTCTCTGTCTTTCCCTTCTTTCCCCTCCTGTATTCTCATGTGCAAAACCTCTCTTGTTCTCGGCCCAGTGGGAAACAGATGACACTGCTGAATATGTAAGTAAACCAGTACAAACCCTCCCATCCTGGTTCTGTCCCTTCCCTTTCTCCTGCTTCCTGCCATGCTGTGATTTTTTTTTCCTTTCTCCCAGTGGTTTTTGACAGTGCCTCTGCCTGTTTCCAAGCCCGTTGTTGGTGTTCCCATGCATTGTCCCTCCCCCCGTTCACTTGGCCCCCGTGTGCCTGTGTAGTTTGTTAGCAGGCAGCAGTACCGCAGGGTTTTCCCCTCGGCCCTGAGGGAACACTGAGCCTGCTGCTCCTCCTGGGACAGCAGGTGGCACCTGGAATCTGGGACCACTTCCAGCATTTGGGCTGGTCCATAACCACCTCTGCCTTGTGTCCCTGAAAGGTGGTGATGCTGAAAAGTGTTGGGTGTTCCAAGCCCTGTAAGACTGAAACTATCAGTGAACGGGAACTGCTCTGTGCCCTTGAGGGGCTGAGATCCCCAGATCTCCCTGATACAAAGTCCTGAGTTGCCATCAGCACTTTTACCTTTTAAGCAGAGCTTCAGATCCACTTGGCTTTTGGCATTTGCTGCTTCTGCTAAAATGCTAAATGTTTTCCGTGCTCTTGGAGCTACAGAGGGGCAGGAGAAAGCATTTCCCTCTGGAATGGCAGGGGCCTAAGGTAATGCACTGCTGAGTGGAATGAGTTCATGTCTCCTGGAGATTGCCACGTGCCCTGCCAAAGTGAGGGGCCTCTCTGCTATAGCTGGAGCACCTGAGTGAGTCATGAGTCTTTCTTGAGTCACATGAAAGCAGCACAGGTTAGGGGTTGTCCTGCTGGAAAACAGCACCAGGGAAAAAGACCTTGGAGTCCTGGTGGACAGCAAGTTCTCCATGGGACAGCAATGGGCCCTTGTGGCCAGAAAGGCCAATGGCAGCCTGAGTGCACTAAGAAAACTGTCCAGCAGGGGTAGGGAGGGTCTCCTGCTCCTCTGCTGTGCCCCTGGGAGACCACACCTGGGATACTGTGTCCAGTTTTGGGCTCCCCAAGTAAAGAGAGACAGGGATCTACAGGAAAGAGTCCAGTGGAGGCTGTGAGGATGATTAAGGGCCAGAGTCCCCTGCCTAAAATCTTAATACCCCTCAGCAGCGAGGGTGAAGCACAGCAGGTGTCTGGGCTTTAGCAGACAGGCCTTTCTCCCCAGGCTTCCAAATCCCGCTGTTCTCAAGTCCCACTGTTCCACTCCCTGCCCAGCTTTGGGGGCAGCACCAGATATTTCCAGGACCAGCAAATTCTTTGCTCTGAGGTTTCACACTGAAGGCAGAAAGGGGCAGTGTGGGGGTGAGGGGAGAGGCCGGTCAGAAATCCTGCACGACATTCCCATCTCCCTCCTTTCCATGGCCATGGAGAAAACCCTGCTGTGTACGCTGCCATCCCGTTTGACTCAGCACGAGTGTTCCTGTTCCAAGCCAGCCCTTGGAAGGGCTGTGAGCTCCATGGGGAGGGACTGTTCTTGAGGCCAGTCTGGGAACCAGAGCTCTGGGCAGCCAGGCGTGTGAGGCTGAGAGGGGCTGGAGCTGTCGGGGGTTTAGCTCTGGGCAAACGCAGCCCTGCACTTGGCCTTGGAGGGAGCCCTTTAATGGGACAAAGGCATTACAAACAAAACAATCTCTGAGGAGAGAAGGGAGGGAGGTAATGGTGAAAAGAATAAATCTATTGTGATCTGCCTGAAAGCTCTGAGCCCTCTGAGCCTGCGCAGGCAAGGGCAGCGCTTCGCAGAGCGCAGCGGCCGTTTGATGGCTGGAGGAGTTTGTGTCGAGCTGGGGAAGGTGGGAGAGGGAGATGTGGAGGAGGACGTGTTGGAGCAGGGCCTGCCAGGCCACCCTGTGCCACAGAGGGGCTACTGGCAGCTGGGCTGTGCCTGCCTCTTGTCCTCCTGCATCTGCCACATCTGCCCAGCTTCCTTGGAGCGTGTCGTGGGCTCAGTCAATGCTCCTGCATGCTAGGAAAGGGCTGAGGCTCCTGCAAGCAGGAGAGATCAACACTGGATGTGCACCTGGGTACTGACAGGGTTTTCTGTGGAATCTCACAAACAGGAGATGATCATTGCTGGGCTCCAGCCTGAGACTTCCTACTCCATCACCGTAGCCGCCTACACCATGAAGGGAGATGGTGCTCGCAGCAAACCCAAAGTGGTCACCACCAAGGGTGCAGGTAAGAGAGTCTGTTCACCCGTTTCTTAGAGCCAAGAGGCATTTCCTCCACACTCAGCTTCTCTCGTGCCACACCTTGCAGGAAGGACAGGCTTGGAACAAATGCCACACTGCCCCAGAGACAAAACTATTTCTGTTGAGGAGGAAGCCCCTTCATTTCTCACTAGTATCCCTCACTAAACAGTTTGCTATTCAGTGCTGCACAGAGCCCAGACACACCCAGACATGCAACAGGGAATTAATTAATTGCTGGTGACCCCTCGTGCTGTAAATTCCAGTGCACCAGAAGCAAAGAGAACCTCTGCCCAGTGTGATGCTGTGGAGAGACTGTGTAGCTTTGATGGTTGGCACACACAGGGAGCTGTGGAGCTGGTGAGCCAGAGATCTGCTGCCATGGTGTTGACTTGCAAAGAGCTGGAAAGCACCAGGCTTTTCCTGCCCACTCTTCTCTTCTAGTTCCATGTCTGAGTATACCTCCCATCTTTGCTCAGGATGAGTAGAGGGAATAGTACTGACAATGTTGACCTTTCCTCAGCAGCATTTCAGGGACCTTGCTGCACATACCACCCAGATTCATCCCTCCCTTTGACCTATTCTTCATGGCAGAGTGTCTGTCAGGCTCAGTACAGAGGCTGTGGTGCCAAGCAGGGCTGTGGCAGGGCCTGAACAGAGGAATGACAAAGGGCAGGAGGCATCTGGGGCTCCTCCTGAGCGTGCTGCAGGCAGAAAGGAGCTGAACCCCCCTCTGCCTAGCCTCACCTGCTGCACTCCTGGGGCTTCTGCTCCCGGCTGAGCCTCTGCCCTGCACTCTGGGGAGGGTTTCCTGCAGTGGAGGGAGACTGTGGTGTCTGGACCTGGAGTTGTCTCTCTCCAACCCATCTCTTGTTGACCTGTGGCTAGTTACCTCCTCTCACCGCATTTTGCTCATGCTCTTCCTTTTGTTCCTGCTGTCAGACAGTGGCTTTCAGCCCTTCTCTATCCTTTCCTTCTTCTACAAACTTCCCAGCCCTGGTTATTTTCTTCTTAGCTGTGGAGCAGCCATCATCACCCTGCCTGCAGCAGCTGCATCAACTGACACCCCTCTGGACTTGCCATCTTGAGCCAGTCTGTTCCAGTCTCTTTCTGCATGAGTTGCTCTCTGGAGACAGAGAGATTGGGGGTCTGAGGGACTCCAGCCTCGTTCTTCCCTGTGCTGGGAAGCTGTTGCTGGGATGACAGGACAGGAGGCTGGTAGTTGGGACTCCGGGAGTGTCTGTGCTCCAGTTCTAAGGGAGGAGCTGCACACACCTTTCCATCCTGAGGGCAGTGAAGAAAATACACCCAGAAATGTGGCAGCAGCTGAGAGCTGACAGGGTGGCTTTGCAGCTCATCTCCTAAACTGAACAGGGACTGCGGGTGGGCAGCAGTCTCAGCCTCTCTCCACAAGGCTCCAGACCCCTCGCCAGCTTCACTGCCCTTCTCTGGACCCTCCAGACCCTCCATGTCCTTCTTGTGGTGCCCAAACCTGGACACAGCACTCAAGGTGCAGCCTCACGAGTGCCGAGTCCAGGGGCACCATCCCTTTGCCAGGGGAAACACTGAAACCTGGTCACCGATGTGAGGAACCTGTTGGTGCAGCTGAAGAGTCTCTGCATCCCCTGCCAGCCACCCCGTCTCACCTCTGACTGAAAGCATCTCTCTTCTCTCCAGTCCCAGGGAAGCCCATCCTGTCAGTGCACCAGACGGAGGAGAACACTCTGCTGGTGAAGTGGGAGCCCCCGTTGGATGCGGAGGGCCAGGTGCTGGGCTACCGGCTGCAGTTCGGCCGCAAGGATGTGGACCCCCTGGCTACCCTGGAGTTCACGGCCACGGAGGATAAGTACACAGCTCCCAGCATCCACAAAGGAGCCACGTATGTTTTCAAGCTGGCCGTGAAAAGCCGGGCTGGCTTTGGGGAGGAAGCTGTGCAGGAACTCACCACCCCTGAAGACATCCCCAAGGGTTACCCCCAGATCCTCGAGGCGAGCAACATCACCTCCATGTCGGTCCAGTTTGGCTGGCTCCCCCCCGTGCTGGCCGAGAGGAACGGAGCCATCGTCAAATACACCGTGGCTTACCGGGAAACCGGGTCTCCCGGCAACCCGCTGGAGAAAGACCTGCCCCCCTCCCCAGAGAACTCCTACACCCTCAACGGCCTCAAACCCAACACCGCCTATGACGTTAAAATCCGTGCTCACACCAGTAAAGGCCCCGGGCCCTACAGCCCGACCGTCCAGTATCGGACGTTCCAGCTGGATCAAGGTAGGACTTACCGGTTTCTCCTCCCTCTCTCTCCTTGTAACCGGGGCTGGTGCCGGGAGGCAGAGCTGGAGAGGTCAGGCCGGGCTCAGCCAGGCTCGTGAGTAGATGCAGAGCTCTCTGGTCTCACGCTCAGTCCCTCAGCTCCTGTCTGCCTTGGGCCAGGTAAGTCCCTTTTACCACTTTCTTCTAAGTTAAGTCCGGACACCCTTCATTCGCTGGCACCTCACCTGGGTGAGGTACAGGTGGGAAGAGCATTTTCTTCAGCTTTTGCAAACAGCCAAAAGAAAACAGAAAAATACCAAAAAAAAAAAAACAAAAACAAAACAACAAACCCACCTCCAAAGGTGACCTGGGATGGGTTTCCTCACCTGAGCATGCTCAGAAAGCCAGCGCCTCGTTCTTGCAGCAGCCACCCAGCCCCAGCAGTGTGTGGGCACAGCCACGTGCCCTCCCTCGCCCCTCCCGGGGCTCAGGCAGGGGGACAGGGAGCTCTGGGAGATGGACCTTGGCAGAACTCGAGTGAAGTGTGGAGGAGGGAGCTTTCCTGCAGCAGCAGCCAGACCCAGCCTGGCAGGCCCTTTGGCCAGTGCCTGACGTTCTCTTCTCTTTCTTGCTCTTCCTTCCCTCTGCTGCCTTTTCTTCTCCTCTCTCCCCTTCCTCCTCGCTTGTCTCTCAGCAGTTTTGCCCAAAAACTTCAAGGTGAAGATGGTGACAAAGACATCTGTCCTTCTGAGCTGGGAGTTCCCTGAGAATTACAACTCTCCCACCCCATACAAGGCAAGTGGAACGGAGGAGTCCAAACTGTTTCTTCCCTGTTTCCTGGGAGTCTCGTCCGTTGATTTCAGCAGGAGGTCGTAGGGGAGGCAGGTTAATTACTGTGGTGTGGTTAATCACAGGATCAAGGAGGTGGGCTGAAAATCATGGTTTGATGGGTTCCATCCTCACCTCTGTTATTGAATCATTGCCTCTCTAGGCAAATTAATAGTTTTCCCACTTCCAGATAAAAACTTCTCTTCCCAGAGAAGTCTCAAGGCCTTGCCCTGTATCTGCCTTATGCTTGGGGACCCTCTTGCATGGTGGGCACAAGTGATGGGCACCTCCCTTCTGAGCTGAGCTGGGTGCCCCATGTTCTCTGCACACCAAAGCCACGGGGGAGGGAGGAGGTTGGTTTCTTGAGCCCTCCCAGCCTCGCTGTGGGTAGAACGTGGCTGCCTCTCGTGCAGATCCAGTACAACGGGCTGAACGTGGACGTGGACGGCCGCACCACCAAGAAGCTCATCACCAACCTGAAGCCCCGCACCTTCTACAACTTTGTTCTCACCAACCGGGGCAACAGCATGGGGGGCTTGCAGCAGAACGTGGCGGCCTGGACCGCGGCAGACATGCTGGCCAAGAAGCCGGAGGTGACCCACAAGCCTGACGCCGATGGCAACGTGGTGGTGGTTCTGCCGGACGTCAGGAGCCCTGTGCCTGTCCAGTAGGTTTCCCTTGAGGGGTTTGTGTCGCCAGGGTCAGGCCTGATGGCTGGAACCCACCCTACAAACCCACCAGGGCCGTGTCGGGGTGGTGGGGGGTGCTCCTTGTGTTCTCAGCCTTGCTTACTGTTGTCTCCTGGAGCTGCTTCCCAGAGCCCCCCCGGGGGTGCTACAGAAATGGAAGGAATAAGGAGACAGGTCATACGGGGCTGCCACTGAATCCAGGCTCCTTCCAGGGGCAGCAATAACAACGGGGCTGAACTGAAAATGAGGGGTTTGCTGGATGAGGCCAGTGGGGCTGTTTGGTGAAACTCCTCCTCCACATGAGTGTGTGCACTCTTTTCTGCCAGAGAAGATTAATTCCTTCTGTCTCTTCTGATTATTTCCAACTCTTAGGGCTTACTACATTGTGGTGGTGCCACTGAGGAAGTCCCGAGGAGGACAGTTCCTCAACCCCTTGGGCAGCCCCGAGGAGATGGACCTGGAGGAGGTGAGTGTGGGTGAAGCTGAAGGAGCTGCAGGGATTGAGCAAACACTCCAAGGGAACATGGGGAGGGTGCTTTTGGGGTGTCTGTGCTCCACATTCCGAGTAGCTGTGGTGTGGCCAGTCTGAGGGGAATGGTTTGGCTCCCCCTCCTGCTCTCCTGATGGTGCTCAGCGGGTTCCTTTGCTTCCTCCAGCTCGTCCGGGACATCTCCAGGCTGCGGCGCCGGAGTCTGCGCCACTCTCGGCAGCTGGAGTTCCCCAAGCCCTACATCGCTGCCCGGTTCCGCTCCCTCCCCTCCCACTTCATCCTGGGGGACATGAAGCACTACGACAACTTTGAGAACAGAGCCCTGGAGCCAGGGCAGAAATATGTCATCTTCATCCTGGCAGTGCTCCAGGAACCCGAGGCTGTAAGTGCCACCTCCTTTCTCTTGCCCTCTTCAGATGCTTGTGCCCCTCTGTCCCCAGTTTGGGCTGGAGACCAGCTGCTCCCTCTGGAGCAGCCCTGGTGCCCTCCTGGCATTCTCCATAACTCTCTCCCACCAGATGCCACAGCTTGGAGGTTTTTTGTTCTTTACAAAGACCTTCCTGTCCAGCTGGGGAGTTGTTGCCTGTGGCTGTTGGAGCTTTTTGGGTTTGTGTCTGCATGAAGCAAATGTGCATTCAGCCCTGGAGTCCCCAGCACAGCAGGCATGAAATATCTGAGGGGTGGGTGTCCAATGGAAGGTGCCAGGCTCTTCTCTGCAGTGCCCAGCGATAGGACAAGGAACAGTGGGGATTAACTGGAGCAGAGAAGGTTCAACCTCAACATGAGAAGGAACTTCTTCCCTGTGAGGGTGGCAGAGCCTGGCCCAGGCTGCCCAGAGAGGCTGTGGAGTCTCCTGCTCCTGGAGACCTTCCAACCCCTTTCCAACCCCACCTGGATCTGTTCCTGTGTGGGCTGCCCTGGGTGCCCCTTCTCTGGCCCATGATGATCTCCAGAGGACCCTCCAACCTCCACCATTCTATGACTCCGTGATTCCCTTCACTCCTTAGAGCAGTGACCCCAGACATCCATCCTGCTTTGAGGGCAGCCTGTCACATGCCCTAAGTTCCTCACCACGGAGAGAGGGCAGCATTTCAAATGGAAAGCCACACAAGCTCTCAGCCAGTTCAGCACCTCTGCTCCTTGCAGTGGTGCTGTGTTGGGCTTTATGAAAACAACTGTTTTAATATTTACCTACCTCCTTCACTCACAATAGGAAGGACTCTAATACTTTGTTGTTTTTAAATCCCCCTATGGAATTGCAGCAGGGAGCTATTTGAAATGAAGGGGTTTTTAGAGTTTGTTTGTTGGGCTGGGTTTTTTTCCCCGAATAAATATTTAGTTGTGTATTTGATATTAAAGGATTAGGCTGACACGCTTCTGAATGGGCTTCTCAATCGGATTACTGCAGCTTGTGGTAATTTCTGCTCTGGAAGGAGGTGCTGCACACTCCCAGCAGCCCTGGATCCACAGCACTCCCACAGCTATGGACTTGAAGGGCCTAGAGCCCAGATCTCCTGTTCTTCTGTCCCAGACTTTTCACTCAAACCAGGCCTTGCCAGGTCTTCTCTGGGCAGTTTAGTTTCTGGGTAAGGTGGGAACACATCATTCCTGAGCTGGGGAGATTGTAGCACTCAGGAGAAGAAGCAGCCAGTGCCCATCAGTTGGGACTGGGGGGGTTGAATGTGCCTCTGACTCTCCTCTGGAGCCCATCTCGCTGCAGAGACAGCAGAGGAGACATGGTGCATTTTATTCATTTATATTTAAATGTAAGGGTTGAGGGTTTGGGGTTTTTTTTCAGTCACCAGACCAGACTGTTTATTGTTTTAATCCCTTTCCTCTTTCTCCATAATCCCATCTGACTGTCAAAACCCAGATGGTTCCAGAGTGCTTGGAAGAAGAGTTTGTGTGTTTGTGGCAGTGGAAAGGGCTCAGGCACGTGGTGAACAGAGGCACAGTCAACTGCATTTCTAAAAGCACCTTCTTGGCTAGGAGATTAGTTCAGCTGTGGGCACAAGGCAGCCTACAGCTTCATGGGAGTGGGATCTTCCAGTGGTCTGTCTTGCCTGGAGCACTGCAGGAGGAGGTCACCTGCCACGTGGATTCTCACAGACAAGAGGTTTTTCTACAGGCCATGAATTGGTTTGTGCTGCAGAGAGCTCCCATCTTCCCCAGCAGTTTCTCCTCTGCAACACTTTGTGCTTGCCCATTATTTTCCATCCCTGAACCATGTCCCACAACCTTTTCTGTCTTCCAGACTTTTGCTGCCAGTCCTTTCTCCGACCCCATCCAGCTGGACAACCCTGACCCACAGCCCATCATCGATGGAGAGGAGGGGCTGATCTGGGTCATCGGGCCTGTGCTGGCCGTGGTGTTCATCATCTGCATTGTCATTGCCATCCTGCTCTACAAAAAGTAAGAGAAGCTTCTTGCCCAGATCTGTGACCATTCTGAATGTCCCCCCACATCTAGCCCCCAAAGGAATTTCCTCCTTGGTGCTGTAGTTGTCAGCTCAGGGCAGATCTTTGCACTGGCACCACAGAGAGGAGCCCTGAGGCACTAAAGGGTCTGACTGGCACAAGAGAGATGAGCAGGGGGTTACCAGGGTTAGAGCTGAGCAAATGCTTCCCCTTTCCTCTGCAAGTCCTTTCTAACCTTGAACATTTATCTTGTCTTCTCTCCACTTACTGCTTTCCTGGACAGCAAACCAGACAGGTAAGAGCACCACATTTGCCATTTACTCAGGTTCTTTCTTGCTGTGTCTTTAGGCAGTGTTTCCTGGCTGTGGTGATGGGGCTTTGGTGGTGCAGTTCCTGCTGTTAGGACAGATCTGTCAGACCAGCACAGTGTTTGAAGCAGGGCAGAAAAGGCAAAGCAAGCCCAGCTAGTCCAGTCTGGAATATAACAGCCCTTTCTCGAGCTGAGCAGCAGTGACAGTAAACAGCTCATAAAATGTTGGGTTAATGGAGCAGAGAAACACCCATTTGTGTTGCAGTCAGAGGTGGAAAGGGGTTTTTCTCCCTGTCTGACTGCTCCATCCAGGCTGTCCCTGAGCCACTGGCATGCTGGAAGCAGAATCTCACCAGCAGAGCTGTCTCTACCCTATCACAAAAGCTGTTCTTGCCCCTTCAGCCAGGGCCTTCTGTTTGGTTGTGTGCAAAAGTGAGACTTTATTTCAAACCATTCCCAAGGCTGGAAGAGCTTTTGCTGGAAGGACCTGCTGGGATGAACCAATGAGCTGTTAACAGCAGCAGTTTCACAACTGCAGCAAAAAGAACCCTCTCCCAAACTGCAGAGCAGTGCCCCGGGTGGTGCTGGCAGGGCTGGTGCCACTTCTTGCTGTTAATGACATGAAGAGATGGATAAAAAAAGCCCCAAATAACCCCCTCTCTGCTGAAGCAACTTCCCTGAGTGCTGCAGGAGGCTCGTGTGCCACCCAAGCAGGAGAGTTGAGCAGCTCTGTGACTGGCTTGCTGGGAGGGCTAGGACGGTGTTTGCAAAAGACATTCTCTGCCTGCTGGAGAAGTTCTGCTCCCAGCAGCTTGTCACTGTTCCCTTGCCAGGGGTTATCACATCTTCCGATCAGCACTGGGCTTTGCTTCCAAATTCTTTTCAAGGAGAATGAGCCAGGTCAGCAAAGACCTTCCCACTGCCTCAGCTAACCTAACCAATTCTGAGCAAAATATATTAGGAAGCACTTAGCTGTGCAGCTCAGCTGGCAGGGATGGAGTGGGCTTCAGCTTCTGGCATAGAGGTGAGACAGCTCTCAGCAGGCACAGCTGTGCTGGGAGAGGATGTGTCTGCACTGGCTTCTGAACCCAGATTCTAGAGCTCTTCAGGTCAAAAACCGTGGAAAAGCCACTGCTCTGACTTCTGTCTGAGAGCTCCTAAAGAAGCCAGCAGAGCAATATCACCGCTTTATGTCCAAGGTCACGGCCAGAAGGTTCTGTACTTTTCCAAATTATTATGTTGGCTCTGGCTCGGCCAGGCTGAAAATGGCTCGGCCGGAATGGGAAGGTTTCTTCCTGCAGAGGTCTGCAGAGTTCAGCAGGGGCTTGTCTGTGCAGGGAGGCCGAGGTGTGAGTTCATGGCACCGCAGCTGCTCCTTGCTGCCCTCTCTGCACTCCTGCCGTGAGATGGGGGAACTTCCAGACTGGTCTAGAAGCTGCTGAGGGGCTGCTGGGCTGTTCTGAACCCATCGAGTAAATCACTGACAAAACCTTCCAAACCTCATCCCTATTCTGATGTGTTTTATGTAACTTACATCCTTGGCTGCATCTGATCCTGATGTTGGTGGGACCTCTGCTCAGGTCTGAACGTGGCCTGAGCAGCTGAAGAGACTCCCAAGGCCCATAAGCTGAAAGCTGAGCCGCTTTGTCTTTTTGGTTTTTCTTTTCTTTTGTTTCTTTTTTTATTTTATTTTATTTTTTTACAAGCAAACGGAAAGATTCAGAGCCGCGGACAAAATGCCTCCTGAACAACGCGGAAATCGCCCCTCACCACCCCAAGGACCCCGTGGAAATGAGACGCATCAACTTCCAGACTCCAGGTAACCCGCTGCCCAGCCTCTGTCCCCGGGCAGGCAGGAGCGGAGCCGCCGCCCTGGTCCCGGCCCCTTCCAGCCGCGGGGAGGCTGCGGGGCCCCGGCGCTCGAGGAGCAGCCTCAGCCTCGCGTGTGCCAAGCCAGGCTGGCGCAGGAAACCTTTGCCAGGCCACCTGGAGGACCCTGCGTGGGCTCTGGCGGGGCAGGAGCGGGGCTTCTTCCCTGGCTAAACTGGTGCATCTCTAGCTGAGCATGTGGCCGTGCTGAGCTTGCCACCTGCCCGGTGCCACCGTCCCTCTGGGGGGTCTCCATGGTGCTTTTCTGCCAGATGTGGTGCCGTGGGGAGCAGGCTCTGCCCTGTGGAGAGGAAGGTGGTTTCACATGGATGAAGCAGCAGCTCCTCGCTCGACGCCGAGCTCCTGGCTGGGGAGCTCCCTGCGCCCTCCCGCCCGCACACGCGTGTGCCCGTGAACATGCGTGTCACACAGCTCCTCTGCCAGCCACCCCTGGCACGGGCACGTCCTCGCACAGACAGACCCTGGGTGATGCTGGGCGCTGCCTCCGAGCTCCCTGTGCTGGAGGATTTGGAAGGGAATTTGTTGTGCTTTTGGGGGGCTGGCTGTTGTTTTCAGTTTGTTTGTTATTGGTTGTGTTGTTATTTTTTACTTTCCGTTTTTGCTGTTTTGTGCTTGTTAGTAATGTTTCTGCAGCTTCCTGTTTCCTCTTCCCATCCCAGTCCTGTCCTTAGCGTTGTCTGAGTTTTCTTTAGGGTGAGGGTGGCAGGTCAGGAGGTACCCAGGGGACAGGGAAGCAAAGACAGTGCTGAGCTGGAGGTTCACTCAGAGTTAGGAACAACCCGTTGGTGTCAGCCCAGGTTAAGGAATGATGGAGTCACAGTGAGGGATTCAGTCTGGGACTGAGAGCAGAGCAGTTCAGCAGCAGTAAGTCCCCTAAACCAGCTCTTTCTTAGCAGTGCTCGTGCTGGAGAAGCCTGAAGGTGCTTGAGATGTGTGGAGCATCCCCAGCTGCAGCTCAGCAGCAGTTTGCATCCCTCTGAGCAGCTCAGCGTTAGATACTGGGTGCAAAGAGGAGCTCCCTTTGGGAGTGGGGTTGGCT
This sequence comes from Corythornis vintsioides, assembly GCA_025447755.1. Lineage (NCBI taxonomy): Eukaryota > Metazoa > Chordata > Aves > Coraciiformes > Alcedinidae > Corythornis > Corythornis vintsioides. The sequence goes on from JAOEGS010024026.1 coordinate 14,436, forward strand.
TCTGGGTGCTCCAGGTGGTGGGGGGAGACCCAAGAGAAAGAGCTGCACTCCCCACAATGAAATCCATGCTGAGAGAAAAAATAAAGGTAAAAAAGAGTCATGACCACCCAGCTTAAGCAGCTGGATGTGCTGCTTCCTGGGTTTCCCGTGCTGGGCATTTCTCCTGTCCCCACAGAACAGCAGAGTTAGGAAAGGGCACTTCTGAGCTTCAGTTCATGCAGCCCGAGCTGAGTGAGCCTGGCTCCCGTTGACCCTGCTGCTCTGGTCCTGCTGTGCCTCTGAATCCTTGGTCGAATGGGCTTGTAGAAGGCAGCTAAGAGACGTGACCTGGCCAGCAGAACTCTGCCAGGCAGATCTCAGGGGGCTGTCCCCCTTTCTCTGTTTGAACTTTAAAAGATGCTGCCACCTTTTCTCCGTGGCTTTCTCGAGCCCAAGAGTTTCCCTCTAGCTAAGTTATTCTGCTGTTGAGTTTGTAAAGCAGTGAAAGGTTTTCAAAGGCTTTGGAGAGTTGGTCACCTACGTCCACAGACTTTTTCTTGGGTGAAGGTGGAAACGGCTGGAAAATCTGAGCTTGGAGTGTGGTGGAGATGGGGGGAGATGGTGGTGCAGCTTGCGGGGGAAGGCTCCAGAGGTGCTGTCTGAACTAAAACCATTTGAAGGAAATATGCTGTGGTTCAGAGGTGGTGCTGCAGACCCTTCTCCAGGCAGCTAACCCAGGGTCCAGCAACTGAGTCTGTTGTGTCCCTGGCAGCACAGCCAAGGGGAGGTGGGAAGGGGAGGGTGTGTGAGCATCTGCGGTGAGGGGCGAGCAGAGCACGTCCTGCATACCCCAGCCTGGCCTGAGCAGCACCAAGAATAACTTGCTTTTCCTCTTTAGATTTATGTTGGATTTCGTTTGTTTTTTTGGTTTGGTTTGTTTTTTTTTATTAGCATGAAATTTTTAAAAAAGTGTATATTTTATTTATTTATTTTTTACTGTTTTCTGCAGATTCTGGTCTGAGCAGCCCTCTCAGTGACCCTGAGTTTGACTTTGAAAGTTAGTTCCTGTGTGTTTTTGTTCCTGTTGGTTTCATTCCCCACCCCCTCGTCCCATTATTATTATTATAATTTGTTTTTCCTCTTCTGTCGCTTTCCTTTCCAATTCTGTTTTGTTCCTGTCGTTATTTTTTTTCCTTTTTTTTTAAATTTCTTTCTTTTGCTGAATTCTCCGTCTTCTGCGGCGTGTGCCCATCTCATCCCCTCTCTGTGCCATCCGTTTGTCTGAGCGGCGCTTCCAGTTTTACAGCTCCCGCCACCAGGCCTCTAGCGAGACGAGGGCGGCAGCGGCGAGAGCAGGGCCCAGTAGTGCAGAGTGAGGCTCCACCTGGGCCTCCTTCCCATCAACCCGGCCCTTCCTTTGCTCCCTGGCAGTGTTTTGTGTGTCCCCAGGAGCTGGGTGGTGGCTGGAGAGCTCTCCCCAGGGCACGAGGCCTTCCCATGGCCACCGCCTCTGGCTTCAGGCCACGGCGGGAGAAGAAACCGGAGCCATGGGCCGCTCGGGCTCCTCTCCCTGCCAGGCCAGGGGAAGGGGCTTTTTCCCACCCGTGTCTGTTCCCTGGCACCAGGAGGCTTCTCCACGGTGCTCCACACCCCCTGGATTCCGTGTGCTGAGGAGAAGTTTGTCAGCTGCCAGGGGAAATGGCCCTGGCCCCTGCAGCAGATGTGAGGGGGACGTCGCTGGCGGGTTGGCCGGCGCACGGCGAATCCAGTCTTTTCTGATCAGATTAGAGAGATTCAAGTGATTGAAACGTTGGATGAGACTGGCTCTGAAGGACTTCATCCCCATTAGGAGCCAAGATCCCAGCTTTGCTGGGTGGGGTTGATTTTTTACTTATTTATTTTCTAAGCGCTGGGCAGGGGAGTAAATGTGAGGGCTTAGCTGACATATGAGGGATCACAGATGCTGCTTGTGCTTGGAGATGTGGCAGGACAAGGGAGGATGGTTTAAACTCAAAGAGGGCGATTTAGATGAGATAGAAGGAAGAAATTGTTGGTGCTGAGGGTGGCAGAGCCTGGCCCAGGCTGCCCAGAGAGGTGGTGGCTGCCCCATCCCTGGCACCATCCCAGGGGAGGTTGGGGGGGCTCTGAGCACCCTGCTCTAGTTGCAGATGCTCCTGCTCCTTGCAGGGGGGGGTTGGATGAAGTGATCTTGAAAGGTCCATCCCTTCCAAACCAGTCTGTGTGAGGACTAGGACATTTTTCTGAGTAGTTTAATCCAAAGATTGGTCTGTTAGTGAATATTCCTGTCACTGTTGTCCCACACCACCCGTTACTTCCCCTCAAACCCCATATTTTATCAGAGGGGGTTGTGTGGTTGGTTTTCAAGCCACGCTCAGCCCTGCAGGTAGCCAGGAGGCCACCGAGCAGAGGAACCTGGGAGTCATTTCCCTTCACATCTAACTAAGAGTTAGCAAATTAAAGCAGACAAGAAGAGAAGCTGCTGCAGCAGTGCCAGCTGCTATCACTGGGAAGTACCACTCCTGGCTCCTGTGGTACCAAACTCCTCTTCACTCTTCAGTGAGCGAAGAGTGATGGAAGGAGCTGGGAGTGTTTAGTGTGAGGAAGAGGAGACTGGTGCCAATCTCTGCTCACAGGGCATTAGTGACAGAAGCAGAGGGGATGGATTCCAGCTGCTCCAGGAGAGGGTCACACTGGGCATTAGGGAAAAATTTTCACAGAAAGAGTATCCAGAGCCTGGCCCAGGCTGCCCATGGAGGGGGTTAAGTCCCCAGCCCTGGGGGTGTTTCAGGGTGGTTTGGATGTGGTTTTGAGGGACATAGTTTAGGGGTGAACTGTGTAGAGCAGAGCTGATGGATGGACTGGATGATCCCAAGGGGTTTTTCCAACTGGAATAATGCTATGATTCTGTAATTCCTCCTTGACCTTAATGGGAACCTTGATGAACTTGGCATTTTGACCAGGGAAGTGTTGATCACTGCAGAGGTTTCCGCTCTTCTTCTATTATAAAAAGCCCCAGAAATTGATCTGAGACAGGGAGATTTGTGGCCAACAGCAGCAAAACGAGCAAGTCCCCATGTGCCCTCAGCTCAGGGGCTGTTTCCAGCGGGGTGGAATTGGGGACAGGACATTCCCCAGCAGAGACAGAGCTGGTTTTCAGGAGCTGGTCACGCTGAGGATTTTTCTTGGACGTTTTCTGAAGGCAGCTCATGAAATTACTTCTTGTTCCAGTTTGGCCCAGTGGGCCTTTCCCACACAGCCCATTTGCTCAGAGGGGATGACACCTATCGCTCCATGACTTGAAAGCTGAAGAGAATCTGAGTGTTTCTGTTGTGGTTTTTTTTGTGCTTGCTCATTTTTACTAGGTTTTTCTAATTGTTTGGTTTTCCCTCTCAACCTGTGTGTCCATCATTGGGGATTTCATTATGGCACCGTGTTTCTGAGCACGCTTCACTGAGTAATCTCCAGCTTTTTGGAGTCAGGCGGTGGCAGCTGGGCCAAGAGCTGCCTGGCTGCCTCTCAGCCCCTGGGGGAAGAAGTCAGAGAGGGGGTGACCCACAGAGATCTGGAGATGGTTTGTTGAGTTGCCAGGAGTTGTTTTGAGTAGGGTTTGGCTTTGCTGTAATGCTGCAGCTCAAGGTGTGTTTGCTGCCCTCTTCAGCCCCTTCTTTCAGAGAGAGGACAGACACTGAGAAATGTGTTTGTAATATTAACTGGGTTTGGCCTCTGACCAGTGTGACCTTCCCATCTCATGGAGGCAGAGACGACCAGTTCCTCCCAGTGCCCCCAGTCTGCATCTGCCGCTGTGGTACTGGGATGGACATCATCACCTTCCAGTCCAAGGTGGGAAGCAAAGGAGCAATCCTCCAGGTTCAGAAAGCTACAGGACAGGAAAAGAGACACTTTGTCCTGATCCTCAGCAGTCTAAAACAGAGCCAGCAGAGCCTCTGGAGTAATTTGGGGTTATTTTTGTGAGGGTTTTTTTGGTCTATTCCCCCCTGATTCTGTTTTCAGCCAGGCTTCCTTGTGCTGGAAATAGAAGTCTAGTGAGCTCAGGAGAAACCTGTTGGAGTGGTGGCTCAGATCCCTGCTCTGTGGCAGACTCGTCTTGTCCCCAGGCCTGGGGGAGGCAGCATCTCTCCAGAAGTCACTGTAAAACTGAGGATCTCATGCTTGCTTTGCCATCTCTGTGCTGAGTTTTCAGAGTATCTGACCATGCTGCTGCCACCGCCGCTGCTTTGTCACGCACCCAGCACCCACGGGGCTCGAAATTCTCCCTGGCTTCCATCTCTCCTCCACTCCTGTCCTTCTCATTGTTGGGCACCACCCGGGGCTTCTCGGCCTGCCGCTGTCCTGGGCAGCGGGACCGGCCGGCAGACAGCACGGGAAGCCTTTGGGAAACACCACGATCCAATGCAGATGAGCAAAGCACGGAGAGCTTTTCCACCTCCATTTGTAGCCTAACTGCTTGAGGTGATCAACAACTAGAGCTGGGTGGATTCAGATCAGGCATTAGGAAGAATTTCTTCCCCAGGAGGGTGGTGAGACCCTGGCACAGGGTGCCCAGAGAGGTGGGGGAACCCCGTCCTTGGCAGTTTTTAACGCCAAGCTGGATGGGACTCTAGTGGGAGGTGTCCCTGCCCTTGGCAGAGGGGTTGGAAAAGGATGGTCTTTAAGATCCCTTCCAGCCCTGACGGTTCCATGATGGGCTGGGAAGGTTCCTGCTCCTCCCGGAGCTCCAGCTGCTGCTTTCAGAGCAGGGTGAGCAAGTTGTGCTTCAGACTGAGACCTGCCTCTGCTGCTCGGCCCCAGTCATGGCTGAGATCAGTGACCAGTCTGACACCCTCCCACTGCCAGGACACCCCAGAGGAGATGGAGCCTGTTCCCTGGCAGCTCCATACGAGCAGAGCTGAGCAGTGGTGGGAATTGCAGGGGCTGCAGAGGCACCCCAGCAAATTCCCATCCCCTAGACCGAGAAGGGGCAGGAGGATCTTTTGCCTCTTATCGTGAGAGGTAACGACCCCCCCAACAGAAGCTGCGAGGGGGTCGACCCAGCCTGGGAGGGTGAGGACAGAGCAGAGCTGGCCATGTGTGGGAGGAGGAGCATCATCCCCCCAGCAGGAGCGGGGACAGGAGCCGCTGCTCAGCGCTTCCGTAGCCGGTTGCGCCCTCGGAGCGGCGAAGGTCAGACCGCTGCCTCCACGGGCTCACCGAGCAGCTTCAGAGCGAAGGATGAGCCCTGAAAAGCCTCCTCTGCTGCCCCCCACATCTGCATTGCCTCCCCCTGCCCCCCATCTCCACGGCTGGCTGGATCCCTGCCCCAGCCCTTCCTTTGTGTCGGAGTCTGTTTGTGGTCGTTGCGGGCGCTGTAGCATTTGCTGCGTAGGATCCTCTGGCAGCGTTTGCTCATTCTCAGTCCACTGGAATTGCTGACACGCATCTGCTCTTTGGATTTTCCTGGTTTGGGTTTGTTTTTTTTTTTTTGTTTTGCTCTGATTTACACATTGAAAATGGGGCCATCATGGGAACACTCTCATTTTACTGTTTGGGGTTTGTTTTGGTTTTTTTTATTTCCTTGATTTTTGTACTTCCAAGGACACAATTTCGAGCCCTGAATTCTTCTCTTCTAACCTCCCTACTTTCATTGCAGATCTTACATTGTAATTTTTTTTTCCTTTTCTTGTTTCTTCTTTCTTATAAAATGTGCAACACTTGTGAATTTTAGTTATTACTAAATGAGATTCTTTTCCTGCTCTCTTGTCTTTTAGGTATGCTCAGCCACCCGCCAATCCCCGTCTCCGAGCTGGCTGAACACACAGAGCATCTCAAAGCTAATGATAACCTGAAATTGTCCCAAGAGTACGAGGTATGAGCCAGACTGGGTGCTGTGCGTGGGTTTGCAGAGCCAGGGAGGTTGGTCACTTGAAATGAAGAAGCTGTTTGTGTTTTGAAACAAGTGCTTCTCAGTGCTCTGTCAGGTTCAGCTCCAGACCATGAGAGACTTGCTCCATGGGCTGATTCTGACCCAGGAGTGGGCATCTTGGGCAGGGCCTGAGCTCCCTTGGTGACAGGGATGCATTTCTGGAAGGTGACTCCCAGCAGGTAGGGTGGGGAGGTCCTTGGGGATGCTTGTGCCTTGCTGCTGAACGTGTTGAGGACTGAGCCAAGGACTGTGGTAGCTGGAGTTGGATGAAATAAGCAGTAAATACTCCACAGCTGACATCATCCGTGGCTGTGGAACTGAAGCTGAGAAAAAGAGATGGTTTGTGCCTTACTTCTCTGTCCTGTGGGCTTCGTGCTCTTTATTTCTCCTCCCTGCTACCATTGGGTTGCTCAGAGGCTCCTGCAGCTGGTCAGCTGCTGGGCTTGCACTTCAAACGCCTGTCTCAGGCTGTGAAAGCCCCACCTTGCTGGGGCCAACAGCTCAGGCCAGTCCCAAGTCAGAACTGGGCTGGGGGAAGGCAAAGAGCACCCATAGCCCCCACAGCACCACTGCTGCCACGTGGTGCCACATCCTCATCCCCAGCGGGCAAGGGCTGCGCTCCCCCCTGTGCTGGCTGGGCTGCCCCAGCCCTGCTCCAGTCCCAGTGAGGATACTGGTGCCACGGGGCTGTTGCTGGCCCTGCTGCTTTCCCTGCACATTGAACCTAACCAGCGGCCTTGCTTGGTTGGATTTTTCCTCTGTTATTGTTCAAAGGCACAGAATGCCCTGATATTTTTAGCCTAATAACCAGTCTAGACAGCCTGGTTCCGTGTGCGGGCAGAGCGAGGGGCTGCTTTCTGAACAAAGGACTGGTGCTGGGCTGCTCCCCCCTCCCTGGGCTGCTCCCAGTCCATTGGCACGCCGGACACTGCTCTCGCCCTCCCAGCTCTGCACCCCTGCTGAGGGGAGTGCCCCCAGTTTGCCCTGCCGGGGTCTTTCACCCTTATGCCTGGGCTCGGGGAGGGAGTGGGGGAGCAGCAGCCTCTTAATATGCTCTGCTGGGATTTCAGAGGGTGATTTGCATAAGGCAATATCCCCAGAGCCCTGGCTTCCTTCCAGCACAGCCCGCTCGGGTGGGAGCACCGGAGCTAAACAAACGGAGCTAATGAAAGGAAGGCAGGGCAGGATGAGAGGGGTGGGGAGCAAACGGCCCCGTGGGTTAGGAACACTCCGCAGCCTCCGTGAGGGGACAGTTGTGCCGGGGGGGTTGGTACCCGCGTTGCCACCGGTGCCAGGCTGTGCTGGGGTGGGCACAGGATGGGGAGGGTGGTGGGTGCCTGGCAAGGGCCAAATCTGCAGTGGGTGGAGGCAGCAGGTGCCTGGCCAGGGTTGAATCCAAGGTGGGCGTGGGCAGGGGGTGCCTGGCAAGGGCTGAATCTGGAGTGGACGTGGGCAGTAGGTGCCTGGCAAGGGCCAAATCCATGGTGGGCACAGGCAGCAGGTGCGTGGCAAGGGCTGAATCCAGCGTGGGCACGGGCAGTGGGTGCCTGGCAAGGGCCAAAGCCAGGCAGGCACGTGCCGAGTCCTGTCCACACAGGCAGGGAGAGGGAGCAACAAGAAACCCAACTCGGCACGTTCCTGCCAAGCCTCCAATTGAGGCAAACCCCTAGGGCTCTGCAAAATGATGAAGGAATTAAGCCCTTGTTTTATTTAATTCTCTGGCTGAGGATTTAGAGGTAAACGTAATTAACCTAATTTCCATATCTGGGACAGCTGGACTTTAGGAAAAAAAAAAACCAACAAAACCAACCACCAAACCTGGCATAAATCAGCAGGACAGGCAGAGAGGGTTGGGTTTTCTTTCTCTCCAGTGGATTTTATTGTTTAATCCTTCATCCCTTCTAGGAAAAAGCCTCATTGGTTCAGCTTCTTAGGGTCAGGGTTCTTGCTCTTCTCTGTCCAGGGCAGTGTCTTTGTCCTGCCTCTGCCAAACTCCTCTGGTGGTTTCTTCCCCCTTGGCACCTGGGAGATCTTCAGCACCAAGGTGGTCCCAGGTTGGGCTGTCTCCTGCTCTGGAGACTTCCCAACCCCACCTGGATCTATTCCTTCCAGCCCCCACATTCTGTGAAGGTATTCAGAGCTTCATTTGCTACTCTTCTCCTTTCTGACTCTTCCCTTTTCTTTCCCAATCCCTCCAGTCCATTGACCCTGGCCAGCAGTTCACCTGGGAACACTCCAACCTGGAAGTGAACAAGCCCAAAAACCGTTACGCCAACGTCATCGCCTACGACCACTCGCGCGTCATCCTGCTGCCCATCGAAGGTACCGTGGCACCGTGTCCTCTGGCCCAGCACCAGGCTGGAGCTGCTGTGGGGACACCTCCTGCACCCCCCTCCTCCCTTCCCTCCTCTTCTCCCTTCCCTCTTCCCCTCTGTTGATATTCTCCTCATCTCCCGGGGAGGTTGGCAAGCAGGAGATACCTCCATAAACCAGGCGTCGGTTAAATTCTGCTGACTGACATATTCCCTGGAGCTGCAATCTCTCATTCCAAGGGCTGCTTTATCAAGAAAACTGTCTTCTCCTTTTGTTGGAGATTCCCTGCCTGATGGGTTTCTGACTAAGAGGAACAATTCCAACCACGGAGTGCTTTAGAGGGAGCAGGAACAGGAGGGTGGGTGGCAGTGGAGTGGAGCTGTACAGCAGCTGCACGAGAAGCCAGCACAGGGTGCATTGTCCTCATGGGAGTGTCAGCAGCTTGTCCTGCTGCTGTCCTGGCTCCTTGGAGGAAGGGGGGTTGTGTTGGCCTGGTAGGTCACAAATGGTTTAGTGAGCTGCTGAGTGCCAGGGGTGGTGCAGCCACAAAGGGCACATCAGACTTCAGAGCTTGTGGCTGTGGGCGCGGCCACTCTGGTGCCCGCTGGGATCAGAGGGGTGTTGGTGGGGAGGAGATGGAGCTCAGCTGGGTGCCTGCTCTGGGTGCTGCTTGGAGGGAGCACTGGAGTTTTGCAGTCTCTGGGTGTGGGTGGCTGTGCTGCGCAGGGAAAGAAAGCTCTGGATTGCTCTTGCAATGTTCTAAACATCTCTCCCTGTGAGGATGACCGTGTCCTGGCTCGGTTTGCTGAGATTAATATTGGATGAGCCAAGAAAAGCAAAGTCTTTAAAAATTTGCCTTGTCATTCACGGGGAAAGAGAAGAGCACAGGGTAGAAGTGAAGGACACTGGGCTGGGCTGAGCAGGACAGGAGCACGGGGCTGGGTGCGGGTGGCACCGCGAGGCACCGACGGGCAGAGGTTTAATTTCCAAGCGTCTGAGAGGTTCTGACAGGTCTTGGCTGGTGTGTTGCTTCCTGCCAGGCTGTATTTTATGCTGAGGGCTGGAAGATGAAAGGAGTTGGAGGAATTAGTTGTTGCTTTCTCTTTGTTTTAAATCTGGATTTGTCAAGGCTGCAGCTTGTCACCGGCCGCTCGGTCAGGGAGAAGCAGCGGCTCTAATTCCGTGACTCCTCTGTAACGGGGCCTGTCACCCAGCAAGTCCTGCCAGGGGCTGGTGCCCACTGCTCTGAATTACAGAGGGGACCCGAGGGGGCTGGGTGGGGGGTTTAATTCTGGACGCTCAGCCTTGGTCACGTTCCTGCTGCTGCTGCTGCTGCTGCTGCTGCTGCTGCTGCTGCACAGCCGCCTTCGGTCCTGGAATCTCAGACTGGGAGGGAGTGGGGGCAGGGAACCCTCCAGAAATTTAATCAGAAGCCGTTTCTACCAGCAGCTGAAATTGCCAAGCACCCTTGGGGGCTGGCAGGCAGGGCGGCCTGGCTCGCGCCTCGCCACCGCCGTCTGTCGCTCCAGCGGGATGAGGACCAGGGACCCGATGCCATCTTGGTGCTGCTCCCCACCCCGGCTCCCCCCGAGGCAGGAGTTTAAGGGTTCTGCACCCAGCTAATCATAGGTTAGCAGGAGCCTGCCAGCCCTGCCTCTCTCCCGAGCAACTGGCCAAACTGCGGGCGAGCGGCACCCTCCGTGCCAGCCTCGGAGGCTCTCTGAAGCTGAACCTGAAAGAGCAGTGCCTGCCACTGGCCCTTGTAACTTCAGAGCAGTTGTCTGCTGCCACCAAACACCCTCTTGGCTCTGGCAGTACCCAGCCCCTCGAGCGAGGATGCGGGCGAGCAGCTGTAACTCAATAGCCTGGAACTGCTGTGAATAGACAAAAAGCACCCAGCCCTGTTCCTAAAATTGCCAGCGGAGGATTTAAAGCAAGTCAAAGGCTGTCATTTCAAAGCCTTTGTTGGCTGAATCAAGCCTGGGTTTATTCCTTCCTTTGTCCAGCTCTAGCTCCCTGGGCTGTGCTGCATCCCTCCACCAGCTGCCTTTGCTGCCCGGGCTCTGTGCATTCTGGGACAAGGACTTGGCTGTGTCCTACTTGAGAGCAGAGAAACAAGAGCCCTAGGCCAGGACTTGTGCTCTTGTTAGCAGCACCAGAAAGAGGAGCGTGGTTTCCAGGCTTGATACTCATTCTCTTTAATGCCTTTTGCTAGAAGTTCTTTGTCTCCTGCACTGCAAACCTCCGAGGCAGGAGCTTCTGCTGGGCAGCGCTTGGAAAGAGCCCATAGTCCCAGCTGTGCTTCCAACCCACCAAGCCGGGGAAGGCTCTGGTGGTTTTGCAGGGGAAATCACCCCTGCAAAGATCTCCTCGTGCTTCCCCCCCGAGTCCCCAGCGATCCCCTGACTGTCCTGTGCTGGTTCCGTGCAGGAATCGTGGGCAGCGATTACATCAACGCCAACTACATCGATGGCTACCGGAAGCAGAACGCCTACATCGCCACGCAGGGGCCGCTGCCCGAGACCTTCGGGGACTTCTGGAGGATGGTGTGGGAGCAGCGCTCAGCTACTATTGTGATGATGACTAAGCTGGAGGAGAAATCACGGGTAAGATGCAGGGAGAAGGATGAGTAGTTAGTCATAATCCTGAGGGATTGGAGGGTGAGGTTGGGGAACAGCGAATCCCTTTGATCTGCAGCCCACGTGGGTGTCCGTGGGGGATTTCTGCCTGCTTTGCCAGCACCCTGAAAGTTCAGTGATTCACTGCTTTTCAAAAAGCAAACTGAGCACCCTGGAAAGCTGCAGCTCCTTTGGAGCTCGGGGAGAAGGGGACGTGCGATCCCATCGCTCTGTGGGTCTGTCTCAGAGTTCATCGTGGGGTTCCACCCAAGAGAACTGAAGGGTTCCTTGTTCAACAAGCCCCAGTGCATTCACTCTGATCTTCAAGATCATTCCAGTCTATTGTCCACATGATTGACGTGGTGCACCAGAGCCTCTGCTCAGTCAGCAGGAACTTTTCATGCCAGGTCTGTGTCCGTCGTGGTGCTCTGGGTGCACCTTTGCCACCCAGCCACCATCAGGGCTGTCTGGGCAGGGGGTTCCCTGCAGCACTGATGCCTCCTGCCTTCCAGATCAAGTGTGACCAGTACTGGCCAGGCCGAGGAACGGACACCTACGGGATGATCCAGGTGACATTACTGGACACCATAGAACTGGCCACGTTCTGCGTCCGGACCTTCTCCCTGCACAAGGTGAGCTCTGGCCCAGTCCCATCCGTGCCCGTCCGTGCCCGCTCCTCGCCTGGCTCCTGACGCTCCTTTGGCTCTGCAGAACGGCTCCAGTGAGAAGAGGGAGGTCCGACAGTTCCAGTTCACAGCGTGGCCTGACCATGGGGTCCCTGAGTACCCCACCCCCTTCCTGGCTTTCCTGAGACGGGTGAAAACCTGCAACCCCCCTGATGCTGGTCCCATCGTGGTGCACTGCAGGTACCCAGCTGCTCCTCGCTCTTGCAGGGCCCATCTGTGAGACCCCCTGGGCTGTACTGGAGCCATGTGTATGGTGGTTGGGCTGCTCCTTGTCTTGGCAGGAAAGAGGAAGGTGGAGAACGACCTGGGAAGCCACAGTGTGGCTCGTTGGGGACTCAGGAGGCAGAGCTGTCAGAGGGAGAGCTGACAGTGATTGAAAGAGGGATTTTTTTTTGAGTGCTGCAGCCATTCTGATAGTGACAATCTGAAGGCCCCTATGGGCAGGCAGTGATCCCTAATTCAATTTACAATCCAATGAGGAACACTCGCAGACTCGACTTGGAGAAGTCCCTGTGTTCCTCAGGAGGGTGTGGAAGAGCCTGCAGGTTCCTCAGTGCTCAGGAAAGACATCTGAATTTTAACAGGCTGCTGGGGGGGGCTAATCCTGCCTGTCCCAGAGGATGCCATTTAAACAGGCTTTGTAAGTGGGCAACTTATCAACCCCCCTGCAGATGGCAGTTCTCACAGGCAGCTCTGGCAGCGAGCAGAGCGCCGGCAGCTCCCAGATCGGCTGCTAAGTTCTTGCCAAAGCTGCAGTCACCTGCCTGCTGCAGGCATTGGGCAGCACGATTACCTGAGATCAAGGGGGCTTTAGGATAAAAAGGTCCCCCCTGGAATAGTTAAAGGAAAACTTTTATTAGTGGCTGCAAAATCACAGCCCCCCCAGGGCTGGCTGCTCCCCGGCTGCTGTCACACGCCAGGCTGATGTGGCCACGATGCTCAAAGAACAGAGAGGGGAAGAGGTGACACGTGTCACTGGTTACAGCACCTCGGCTGCTGGATGATCTGAGTGATTAAACCTCCTTCCGAGGCCTCGGATCGTGCCAGGCTTTTGTTCAAGCCCAGAGCCCCCTACCTGGAGTTGTCGCAATTGCCTGTTCGCCCAGAGAGCTCAGAGGAAGGGGGGAGAAATGGGGCAGATGAGTGTGGAGGGGCAACGGGCACCTCAGCAGAGGCAGCTTCTCAACTCCCAGCCTGTCCTTGGATTATGTAAAAACCAAACCTGGTTTAGGATGCTTTTGCTAAACTGGGCTGAGCAAAGCAAACCTCTGCCCACTGCAGAGTCCCTGGGGCTGAGCCCAGGTTTTCCTAGTGTAGATGGGCTCAGAAGGTGAGGAGACTTTTTGATCACTGGCTCTGCCCCAAACCCTGTGGCAGCCGGACCCAGGGCGGGTACAGAAAAAAGAGCTCTTCAAATTCCAGCACAGGCTCTACCAGCCCCAGTGCAGCACTGGAGCGACTGGGAGCAGCTGTGGCTTTGGCATCACCTCCGTCCTCCACTGCACAACCATCCAAACCCTCCAGTGCAGGCTTTTTAAACTACATCAAGAGCAACACTGGGCAGTGAGTGGGCAGCAGCAGCGCCCACCAGAACAGGCAAGTTCCTGTAGTACAACCCAGGAACAGCTGGAGCTGCACATCTGGTGCTCTGCCAGGATTGCCTTGGCCCACCGGTAGCCACGTTCCCAAGACCACAGTCCCTTCCCAGTCACTTTGTTGTTCACTCTCTATCTTCTGCCTCTGTTCCTACCCCGTGCCCACCACCGTTCATGGGGGTGGAAGGATCCTGGAGGATCTGGGTCACTCTAGAAGGTCTTTCTTCAGCCACCCAGCAGCCCATGGCTGTGTTTTTTCCCCCTCGCAGTGCGGGCGTCGGACGGACCGGCTGCTTCATCGTGATCGACGCCATGCTGGAGCGGATCAAGCACGAGAAGACCGTGGACATCTACGGCCACGTCACCCTCATGAGGTCCCAGCGAAACTACATGGTGCAGACAGAAGACCAGTACAGCTTCATCCACGATGCCTTGCTCGAGGCCGTCGCCTGCGGCAACACCGAGGTCCCGGCTCGGAACCTCTACACCTACATCCAGAAACTGGCACAGATCGAAGTGGGGGAGCACGTGACGGGCATGGAGCTGGAGTTCAAGGTAATGGCAGCAGGGACAGAGGGCTCTTAATTCCTCACAGGAGTGTTGTCCTGCTGCTGCTCACACCAGCAGCCTTTTTAAGGCTGATGGGAACTTTCTGGTTCCCCGTTAGACGAGTAATTACTTCTCTGACTTCTGCTCCTGCAGCTCCCGGTGGAGCCCTGCCTGTCACAGCAGGAGCCTTGTCTGGTCATTTCAAATAGAAATTGAATTCTCGCCCTCCTTAGATTGGGGTTTTTTACACTTTTATTTATTTATTTAATTTTTCTCTTTTACATTTTGCTTAGAGAGAGAGGCCTCAGGCACTTTCCCCAACCCCCCGCAAAAAAAACCAACCCCACAGATAGGAGGGCACAGCAGCCAGAACGGGGTGGGGCATGGGTTCAGGGGGCTGATGTAAGGCTCAGGAAGAAACAAACAGCAAAGAGCTGAAGAGGGGGTTGTGACTCTGCTTTCTGCCTCCAGCGCCTCGCCAACTCCAAAGCCCACACCTCCAGGTTCATCAGTGCCAACCTCCCCTGCAACAAGTTCAAGAACCGCCTGGTGAACATCATGCCCTACGAGACGACGCGGGTCTGCCTGCAGCCCATCCGGGGGGTGGAGGGCTCTGACTACATCAACGCCAGCTTCATCGACGGCTACAGGTACCATCCCTGCCCTCTGCGGGAGGCTGAGGGGGCAGACATCCCAAGGCTGCAACATGGGCCCTTGGTGGCTGTGCCCCATCGCTGAGCTGCAGCACCAGGGAGGAATTCCCTCTCGCTGCTGGCAGGGACCCCCCCCCCCAGACCTCAGAGACTCCCCCCTGCCAAGCTTTCCTCTCTGTGGGCTGCAGACTCCGTGCCTGGTAGTTGAGTTCTTGGTGCTACTTGGGTCCAGAAAACATGGTGCCTAGTGCCAGGACTCCAGAGTGTAACATCTCCCTCCGACCAGGGCAGCGTGCTGCTGTCAATTTGCCCCTTGAGAAAAGCATTTACACTCAGAACCACTGGGGCACCAGTGCCCCATGTCCCTCAGCACCACAGCTCCAAAGTTTGGAAACCCCTCCAGGGATTATGGCGACTCCACCCCTGCCCTGGACAGCCTGGGCCAGGCTCTGATACCCTCCAAGGAAAGTAGTTTTTTCCTCCTGGGTTCCAGTTTGGACCCCTTCGTCATTTATCTGCCAGTAGCTGGAGGAGGAGAGAGAGCGAGGCAGAGACAATTTTCTTCACCAAGATGTTAAGAAGCCTTCATTTATTAATTTACAGCTCTTTTTATACCCTTTTAACTTCAAGGTAATAGGTCAAGAAGCCAGCCACCCCTGAGGTGATTGACTGGGGTGCCACAGCACCCAGAGTCAAAACATCATTCTGCTGTTTTACAAACAAATGCCAACAAGGTCACAGCTGGTGAGAACCTTTGCAAGCCCACAGGAAGGAAAATTCCTTTGCAGTAGTATTTTAACATCCACACCCCTTGTCCTATCCCTGGGTACTAATGAGAAGAGTCTGGCCCCATCCTCTGGATCCCCATCCTTTAGCTATTGATAAGCATAGATCCCCCATTGATAAGCACTGATTCCCCATTTCCAGCTGTTCTCCTGCTCTCTGGCCTTCATAAGCATTTCCCAAAGCTTCTGCCTGAGCAGTTCTTCCCCCTCCTTGACCCAGGGTTGGCTTTGGGTTCTTTCAGACAGCAGAAGGCCTACATTGCTACCCAGGGGCCGCTGGCAGAGACCACGGAGGATTTCTGGCGGATGCTGTGGGAAAACAACTCCACCATCGTCGTCATGTTGACGAAGCTGCGCGAGATGGGCCGGGTAAGGGGGTGCTGAGGAGAAGCACTTGGAGGAGGGGGGAGGTGGAAGGTGCAGCACCAGGGCTAACGGAGACCCCTCTGTCCCCTTGGCAGGAGAAGTGCCACCAGTACTGGCCCGCGGAGCGCTCTGCCCGCTACCAGTACTTCGTGGTGGATCCCATGGCTGAGTACAACATGCCCCAGTACATCCTGCGGGAGTTCAAGGTCACCGATGCCAGGGTGAGTGCCACAGGCTCTGCCTGTCAGGGTTCCACCTGGGGCTGGGCTGGAGACCTTCAAAGCCCTGGAGTGGCAAAGGTGGTTCAGAGAAAAGGGGAGTTAGGGATGTGCAGGGGCTCTGGGGGTGTCAGCACCATGAGGGTCAGAGGCTACAAGCACCAATTGCACTGGGACAGATCTGAAATGCAAAGTAGGGTTCTAACCTCTAATTCCAGACTCACAGACGAGTTGTTTTGTTAGAGGTGGACCCAGCTTTTGGGTTTACTCGCAGCTTATTTGAGATGTAACTCCCCCACCTAATAAAAAAAGCTCATAAAGCTCTCCAGGGCCATCAAGAACCCAGACTTGGAAAGGATGCTCTGCACCCTCCAGACACTGGGCACTTCCCTGGCTTGAAGAGGAGCTGCCATTACTCATACTCACAGGGGCTCATTTACTCAATCTGAGATCTGATGTGTGATTTCTCCTCTGAAGAAGCGTTTCAGTACCTTCTGAAATTTGTTCAGCAAATGTGACCCTCACTCTCAGGCTGCCAGTGCTACAGCCCCTGATCGCTCTATTCGCAAGGTTGAGAAGGAAGATGCCTCATCAGTCCTGCCAGAGCAAGATTTACCTTCCTGTCAGCTCTAATTCTGACACCATGGCAACTCTTTCTCAAGATTGAGAGGCCAGATCCTCACCTTGCTTGGTCCTTTGCTGCAGCCTCTATCCAGCACCTTGACTCACATACGCACAATACACAAGACACCTCTTTCCCCTCCTTAACACCAGCTGGGCTCAGCTTTTTGTCCTCCTGCACAAGCTACCATCAAAACAGGGGTGTGGGGGGGGGGTGTTTTGTTCTTTCTGCCATTTGCTCCCTGTGCCCCGAGCTGAGGCTGGCTTGACAGCTGCTCTTTGCTCCCCCAGGACGGCCAGTCCCGAACCGTCCGCCAGTTCCAGTTCACCGACTGGCCCGAGCAGGGAGTGCCAAAGTCAGGAGAAGGTTTTATTGATTTCATCGGCCAGGTTCATAAGACCAAGGAGCAGTTTGGCCAGGATGGCCCCATCTCCGTCCACTGCAGGTAGGCACGTGCAAAGAGGAGCTGCTAATTCACCTGATGATGCAAAAGAGCAGAACTAGAACTCTTTATTTTTACCAGTGTTAGCCCCGTTCTGCACCTCTAACCCTCCTGGGTTGTGTTTGCTAATAACCAGAACTGTCCCTCCCTACCCCTGGGCAGCAGAGGATAATGCATTCTTCACATTACTTAAGTGAAAAGCCTGATGTTGCATATTAATAATGATTTTCACACAGCAGGCTCTTTGCCACTGCCCAGAGCTGCTCTATTTTAACTCTCTCAAAAAACTGTTTGGGTCACACTCTGGTAGTTTCACTATTTCCCACCTCCTGGAGGACTGAGCCTCTCCAGTTCTAAGCTGATGACAGGACACAGCTCAAGCAGAGCATTTAGAGAAGCATTTGGAGGTTGTAACATCCATTTTCCTTCTTGTCTCCCATCCCTGCAGTGCTGGCGTGGGCAGGACCGGGGTGTTCATCACCCTGAGCATCGTCCTGGAGCGGATGCGCTACGAGGGGGTTGTAGATATTTTCCAGACAGTAAAGATGCTGCGAACACAACGACCTGCAATGGTGCAAACAGAGGTGAGGGGAGAGGGGAGCCAGGGGACAGGGGGCTGAGGGCAGAGCACCCGGGCTGGAGCTGCTCCCTTGGCCATGGAATGAGATCTTTTTCCCTTTTAAGCACTAGCAAAACCTTCCCCAAGGACAGCTCAGCACACCCAGGCTGTGCCACTGCCTGCACCTCAGTAAGAGAAAACCAAAAATAGAATTGTGGAATCATCAGGGCTGGGAGGGACCTTACAACTCATCCAGTTCCAACCCCTCAGCCATGGCAGGGACACCTCCCACTAGGGCAGGTTGCTCAGAGCCCCATCCAGCCTGGCCTTGAATGTCTACAAGGATGGGGCTTCCCCCACCTCTCTGGGCACCCTGGGCCAGGGTCTCACCACCCTCCTGGGGAAGAAATTCTTCCCGATGGCTGATCTGAATCCACCCAGTTCTAGTTTTCATCCATCCCCTCCAGTCCTGTCACTGCCCCCCAGCCTAAAAAGTCCCTCCCCAGGGACTCCCTCTCCTGGAGAGCCCTCCCAGCCCCTGCAGCTGGTTCTCTTTCCCGTTTGCAGGATGAATACCAGTTCTGTTACCAGGCAGCTCTGGAGTATCTGGGAAGTTTTGATCACTATGCAACATAAAAAGCCATCCGTTGTGCAGACTTTACCAACCACTTAAGTCCTGGAAGGCCTCTTCTGACCCAGGAGGAGAGCTTGAACTTACTAAACTGAATCAGAAGAAGTTACCTTTTCATCTGGACAACGCCTTGGGGAGCAGGGGGGAGGATTGACTGGGACACCCCTTCAGGAACTCCATGTTGTAACCTGGACCGAAGAGGCAGCTCAGGAGACTGCTGGAGGACTGCTTGAAGTGGTGAACTGCTCTTGTTACCTCAAGTGGTGTTCGCTGTGGAGGACGTTTGGACATCATGAAACAGATCCAAAAGCTCAAACAGACCTTGTGAAACGTGACTGCTGGAGAAGGGAAGGAAACAGACTTTGGTTACATCATTAGAGTTCAGTTTATTTACTAATCTAGTTGGCAGACTTTAAAGGAAGTCACTTGCAGAACTGAAGGTGTTCTGTGAAAGGTAAGGAACTAAAATCTCAACATCTAGGCCAAGTTAGGGGCAGGAGTTCTTCTGGATGGAGTCTTCATAACCTCAGTGTCAGGTGGGGATGATTCTGGGCCTGCAGGGCCCTGCAAACAGCACTGGCTGGTGCCCGAGGTGTCACAGCTCCCTTTGAATACTTGGAACATTCCTCATTTCTTCGAATTCCAACATTTATTTTTTATCATATTGAAAATGAGAGAGAGGGAGGGAGAGAGCTGCACCCCCCAGCCCTGGCTGTGGGCAGTGTGGCCCCCCTCCCCAGCCATGGTTCTGGTTCTGGCCCCTCCTCTTCACAGCACATCCAGCTCCTGGCACCCCCTGGGGCAGGGCAGCCCCTTCCCAGGCCTCTTTGCACACCCTGCCCTGGGCTGCCAGGGGGGCTCAGCAGCTGCTCCCCCACAGGAGCCCAAGAAGAGACCCTGAATTCCCAGTAGGCAACTGGTTCTGGCTGCCCACTCCAGCACGGGGCTGTGAACCCCAACTGGGCAAGATCCAGTGAGGTGCATTCAGTGGCAGATACTGTGAGTGGCTTTCTTTAAAGTATTGATGTAACTGTAACAAGTGACATGACCTTTTTTTTGTTTGTTTTTTTTTTCTTTTTTTTTTAATAGTGTATTTTTTCCTTTTTTTAAAAAAAAAAAGAGAGACAAAGAATATCAGTCGATGAATTTAAAAGAAAAAATTTGCTTATTTGTTCATATTATGTTCAAAGACAGTCTATTTTTTCACTGTAGAAATGTTACGTGTAATGGCTGTGATATATAAAGATGCAGTGCAAATTGCTACTTCTACATATTGCTTTTTCTACCATTTAAAAGGTTTAACTTGCTCACCTGAACAAAAGGTCCTTTCTGGATTTTTTTATTCTTTTTTAACTCATTCTCTTTGGTTGGGTTGTTTCATTATTTTTTTTTTTTCCCCACTCACACAACTATAAGAAGCCT
>JAOEGS010024026.1:33914-55942 GCA_025447755.1 Corythornis vintsioides
CAACCCCCCTGCCCTCTGCCCAGCTCCGCCCAGCCTAGCAGGCCCAGGGGGAAGGGGGAAGGTCCAACAGCTCCAGGGGCTGGGGGTGGCTGAGGGGAGGGCACAGGGGCTGGGACAGCAAAGGAGGGGTTGGGGGACAGCCCCAGGCTGCCCCTGCCCGGGCAGGGAAGGTGAGGAGGAGTTTTCCTGCAGGAGCTGGGCCAGGAGCTGCCCCTGCCTGGGGACTTGGCCTTGGTTATTTTTATTTTTCTAGCAGGGGTAATCCTGGCCTCAGGTGCCACCCCCCTCCCCACACCCATCTCTTCCTGTCTTTACCTGAGAGAAGAAAACAGACAAATAAAGGATAAAAAAAACCAACGCAACCCAACCCCATAAAAGCTTCTTCAAGGTTTTACTTCCTCTTTGTGTGAAAGTTGCCCCAAATTTCTAAGTCTGTGGCCGCAAACTCTTCCTGGACGAGTTGGGGGGAGGGAGGGAGGGGGGTGGAGTTTTTTCTTTGAGAGCAAAGTGCTGTTGCTTTCACACTGTTCTTTCAAACTGAACCAGTAAAGTGGTTTTCAGACCACGGTGTATGTAGATATATTGACTTTGTATTAAAGGAAGATTGTCTGACAGGCCTGGCTGCCAACTCTGTGTGGGGAGGAGGGGGCAGGGAGGGGAGCCCTTCCTCTGGGTGCTGGGCACAGCACAACCACCTTCTCCCTGGCACCCTGTGTCTGTGCTGAGCTACACCCCTAGACCCAGGCTGCCTGGGGGGTGCAAAGGTGGGGGGCAGGATTGGGCCCCAGAGCTCAGGGCCCGGGGCACACACCTGCTGCTGAGGGGCAACTGGCACCCCTGTAGCCAGCAGCAGCCCAGAAGCTGGGGGTGGAGGTGGGCTGTGCCCACCATGGGGTTCAGCACCCTGTGGGAGCTCCAGTTCTGCTGCCCTGGCTGTTTCCCTTCCCTGGGGCTTCTGGGGAGCTGATCCCAGCCCCGTGCTGCCTGGGGGGACGGGGTCACCAAGACCCAGAGCTGGGCCAGGTGCCAGCTTGGGGGGCTCAGCAGCTGCTGGCAGCCCACACAGGAACAGATCCAGGGGGGGCTGGAAAGTCTCCAGAGCAGGAGACTCCACAACTCTCTGGGCAGCCTGGGCCAGGCTCTGCCACCCTCACAGGGAAGAAGTTTCTCCTGGAGTTGAGGTGGAACTTACTGTGTCTCACCTTGGGACCATCCCAGGGAACCACTGACCAGATCCTGGCCCCTTCTTGATGCCCCCACCCTGCAGAGACCTGTAACCACAGAGCAGTTCCCCTCTCAGGCTTCTCCAGGCTCAACAGCCCCAGGGCTCTCAGCCTTTCCTCACCAGAGAGATGTTCCAGCCCCTTCAGCATCATCAAAGCCTCCCTTGACCTCTCCCCAGTCCCTCTGGAACTGGGGACCCCAGCCCTGGACACAACCCTCCAGACGTGGTCTCACTAGTGCAGAGGGGAGAAGAACAAGAACCATCATCTGGCTGAGCCAGAGCCCTCTAAACTAACCCCAGTCGGGCTCTGCTACCAGGGGCTCCCCCTCACAGGTGCCTCAGTCCCACCTGAGCTCCCCCAGAGCCAGGTTAAGTTGGGCAGGAGCTGAGAAGCAGCAGCAGCTGCCGAGGAGATGAGTTTGTGGAAGCAGCTGATGGGAATGTTCTCTAGCAAGAGGGTTCCCCTCAACTTCACAAGCAGACTGTGCCAGCACAACCCAGCTCTCCAGCCTAGCCTGACACCACCAGCAGCAGTTTGGCTCCATCTTAAAGGAAAAAGAAGAAATAAAGGAAAAAATCATCCTAATTAGCAGGTTAGCACAGTCCTGTGCTCAGCCATCAGGTGAGCTGTGGACACAGGGACCTGCAGCTCCTGCCAAATGTTGGTACTCCACAGGGGAGGTGGAAAGGGTGGGGAACCCAACGAGCACCCAATGGCACCAACCCCCATGGCACAGGAAAAAAAGGAGAGAGAAAAGAAGAACAATCAAGGCCTCCTGGCTGATAATTCTGTCTCATGTACATGAGCAGCTCTGGGCAGTTACATGAACGGGGATGGATTTTTGACTCTTGATCACAGGGATAATTCACAGCCCTGAGCTCTCCAGCTCAGCAGGAACCACAGGCCAGGCTTCCTCCAGCCCTCCAGTGACTCAGCACCTTCATTTTCACATGGACTTGATTTTCTCATTGAAGGACAGAAAGGAAAAACACATTTTTCACCTAAGCTCTGTTCATCTCCCTCCTCCCTGCCCTCCCAGCACTCCTCTCCTCGGCTCAGTGACACTAAATCACTCTCCTCACTGCTCTTCAGGCTCTTACTGCTGTCCTACCTGTCCTGAGCTGCTGTGACCACCCCGTGCTGAGGGACAGCCCCTGCAGCCCAGAAGGAAACACCCCTGGGAGGGCAGGGCAGGGGAGTGACCCAGGGAACTGGACCAACAGCTGGGAACTGACCCAATCTTTCCCTAAAAACCCAGCCCTGCAGTAGGAAGCCAGGGAGTGAAGAACTCTGAATTCCGAGGTGGTTTTGAAGGCCAGAGGATGGCTAAGCCTGACCAGCAGCACTGGCTGAGAACCGACCAACAGCCCTCTGTTGATTTAACCCCTTCCTCCCAGTCCTTCCATCAGCCTCTTCTCCTCTCCTGTCTACCCACCCCTGGACAGGCCCGGGGGGCACCTCCAGACCCCAGTCAGAGGGCTCAGCCCCCGGTGTTGCCACCTCCTGGTCCTTTATCCTGTGCAAGCCCGAGCAGGAGCAACTCCCCTCCAGCCAGGACAGGCAGAAGGTGCTGCAGGAGGAGTCTGGGGCTCCATCCATCAGCCCAGCCATGGTGCTGAACACCCCGTGTGTGCAGATGGCAGCCCCAGATTAAAAACTTACACAAGGGGTTTATCCCGGGCTTACCAAGGATAATAAACCCTTTGCAAACAACAGTTTGTCTCCAAATGATTAAAAAAAACCCAAACAAACCGAAAACAAAACAAAAGCCACTCAAACAATCTTCTCTGTTCCTGAAATATGGACCATCCTGCCCCAGCTGCATGAAAGGTGCTCAGGAAACTGCTGAAATTCCTCACTCAGGTTCCACTGCCACCCAACCCTCCTCCCAGCTGGGAGAGCCAAGTGCTGCCCAGTAGAACCAGTGGTGGCACACTGGAGTCACTGAGCACAGCACAGCCCTGACTTGGGCCATATAGATATAGATATATTTATATTCCTATCTTTAGGGCAGTAAATGCCCTGCTGAAGGCTCAGAAGAAGGAAGGCTGGGGTGGTTCTGATGCTCCAGCAGCACAGCCCAGGCACCCAGAGCTCCCAGGCTCCAGTCCTGGCATCTACAGCCTGGCCTGGCCGTGACACCCCAGTGGCACCTCACTAAGTCACAGGGCCACAGAGAGAAACACAAATGCCAGAAAAAAATGCAAATGATTGAAAACAAACCCCTGTGGCCCCTGCAGGTTTTGCCCGGGGGATGTTGTTAGGGGCTGGGGAGGAGGTGCTGAAGCCATCTGCAGAGAAGCAGAGCCAGAAGGAGCAGGCAGGCAGCTGGGCTGGGCTTCTGCTCTGGAGTCTCCCTTGGGTGTCTCCCTTGGGTGTCTCTCTGGCTGCCACGGGGTCACCACCTGGTCTGGGACAGAGCTGGATCTGCAGGAGCTTTCCCCACCACCACCAAACCCCCTCACAGCCTCCTGAGCAGCTGGGGGTGGGCACCTCACAGCAGCAAACAACATGGATCTGGGGAGAGACCCAGACGTTTCCACCCCCAGCCCTCCCACAGCACCAAAGGCAAAACCCAGCCTGGGAGACACTGGAACAGGAGCAACAGCAAAGCAGGAGCAGCTGAGAGACCACTGCTAAGAAACCAAGTGTACCTGTAGCTGCAGATCCACCTCAAACCTGCCTGTCCTCCATCCACGGGGAAGGTGCAGCCTCCGGGGGACCTGCCCCAGGCCAGGATGGAGCCCCGAGCTGGAGCAAAGCAGGATGGGCAGGGCCAGGCTGGCAAGGGGCAGCAGGTGTGTGACTGGGGCAGCCAGGAACAAGAGCCCTCCTGTTCTCTGCTCTCCACCTGCCAGAGAAGCAGAGGGAGGCTCTTGCTGCAGCTGTCCCACCACAGAGAGGGCCTCAGCAATGTCTGCAAACACAATTCCCTGCAGAGAGCTTCCCCAGGGAAAGGAGAACTCTTCGTGCCCTCGTTTGTGCTTCCCAAATGAGAGGAAAACTCTCTGCTGAGCCTCCTGCCCTCAGCTCCCCAGGCTGTTTGTTCAGGAGGTGCCTCCCAGAGCTGCCCCTGCCAGGTGGGGATGTTTTGCTGCTGATGAGGGGAGGAGGGAGGTCTGTGGGTGTCTGTGTCTGTCTGTCTCTCCTTGTCTCTCCTTCCTGCTCCCCCTCCTGCTCCTCTCAGCAGCCAGCGAGGTGTTGGGGTCCCTGTGGCAGCTGAGGTGATGCTGCAAAGCAGGATACAAGGCAAGGAGACCCCAAAACTCCCCAGCTGGAGCACCCCAAGAGAAGCTGCTCCTGCAAACCCCTCACTGCAAGAGGCAGTGCCCTCAGCTGGCTCCCTGCCTCTGCCTGGGCAGTTCAGACCTGCCCTGGGGCAGCAGCAAGGTCTGGAAATCACATTCCTCTGACCTGGGTATCACCTCTTAGCTGCAGAGGAATTTTTGGTGTTGAAGCCTGAAGATAAATCACAATAAATGACTATTCCTCCAGGAAAAGCTGAATCGAATTGCTGCACAATTTTTTATCTAAATAATGTTTAAATTTTAAAAAGAGGAGGGCGGGAGAGAAAAAAAAACCCCAACCCTAATTACATCTTTGTGTGGAAGATCATAAATCACATAATTACAATGGGAACCTCTGCATCTCTCCAACAGCCCAAAAGCAGACTACACAAGTTCTTATCTCATTACTGTTTAATTAAGAATTATGTTTGCGCATCTTCTTTTTAATTATCACTGAGCCCAAATGACTTCTAATCTCTTTTTTTCCTTTCCCCCCCCCAAACAAGGGGGGGTGCAGTGCACAAACGGCCACTAATGAATTTACCACTGGCTCTTTGGGGAACTTGAATAAAATTACTCCCCACAGAAGATGTGCAGAGATAAAATGAACCTCAGAGAGAGCTTTGGTTCCTTCCCACTGGCACCAGCAGCTGCCAGGAGCTGGGGAGGGGGAGGCTGAGGTGCCACTCTCTGGGATCCTGCCATGAAGTTTTACCCACAGAAAAACCCTTCAAAACCTGAGGATAAAATCTCGGGGTAGCTGTATTTTGTATTTTTTTGCTCTCTCTGGCTTTATGAAGGCTGCAGGTGCTTTGTGGCCACCAGTTGCTCAGCACAAGCCCAGGTGAGAGGTGGTGGGGTTCTTTCCACCTCCTAAGATGCTGGAGGGTCTGGTGATTAGAGAGATGCTGGGATGAAAGTTGGACTTGATGATCCTCGAGGTCCTTTCCAGCCAGAAGGTTTCTGTGATTCTGTTCTCTGCTCCAGTTCCTTTTTCTTAACCTCAGGGGAAAGTTTTCCCCCTCAGGCCAGTTTGCCAGTGAGAGCCTCTGTGCCACTGACCATGGGCACCCCAGGGAGCTGGCAGCAGAGAGCACCCAGCTCCTGCTTTGCACTGAGCACATGGCAAACACCTTTTAATTCAATTGGTTGAGTCGACACAGAGAGATTATTAGTTTTCAGTAAGATTTGATTCAATTAATTAGCCTGAAAATATCAGCACAGCCAGGCAAGCAAAGAAAAACAGAGATAAATCCCTGCCACTGCACTGCTTCATCTTTTAAAGGCAATTAACTCTTAGTTATTAGCTTTTAATTAGGGAATAATAATGACACCATTAATACAGTTTATTCTACTTGTCAGCAGACAGCTGTTCCAAACAGATTCTGTTATCAGATCTTGGCAGCTTTTGTCTGCTCCCTGCTCAGGGGGGAGGGCAGTGGCTGCCCCTGGCCCGGGGGGTCTCTGGGTGCAGCTCCCAGCACCTGGAAATCACCCAGGGCTGCTCCTTCTCTCCCTGCTCTCACCCCCAGCCCCTGCCCAAGCAGGGATGCAGAAGAAACAGCAGCTCCCTCTGGGACTTCAAAGGAGAGTCACAGGGATTTGACAATTTCTTTTTCTTCTTTCTTGTAATTTTTTACTAATCTGAAATGGCTCCTCTCCTGGAGAATTGTGGTGGCAGCAGGACCCAGCCTCGCCTGTGCATCTGATGTCTCTCTACTGGGCAACTCTCCTGCCTTTCCTTGCAGGGGGAGGGTGCTGGCTGAGCTCCAGAGCTGGCTCACAGCATCTGAGGCAGCCTCCGACTCACAGAACGGCGACGGTGCCAAAAACAAATCCACTCCTTTATTGTGTTTTTGTCTTCTGAGCTCATCCAGCCCTTTGGAAGCTCAGTGTGTGGTTAGAAGGCAGCAGGGATGATTTGGAACCAGCTAATCACTTTAGAGCCATTAAGAATTCTGAATAAATGGATCCATTCATAATCTCATTCCACCCCACTGCTGGGTGTGTGTCACTGCGAGGTGGCAGCTGCACCAGGTGACAGAACCACCACTAACACTCCCCTTCCTGCCCCAAACTCACCCTCAACTGCAGCTTCGATCCTCCTGCAACAATCACAGCAGGGGGGGGTTGGAAGGGACCTCTGGGGATCATGGAGTGCAACCCCCTGCCAGAGCAGGGCACCCAGGGCAGCCCACACAGGAACAGATCCAGGTGGGGTTGGGATCTCTCCAGAGGAGACTCCACAGCCTCTCTGGGCAGCCTGGGCCAGGCTCTGCCACCCTCACTGGGAAGAAGTTTTTCCTCCAAAGGCTCCAAATGACACACAGGCCATCAGACCTGCAGCAAACTGTGTTCCCATTATTTTCACTGTTACCCTTTTTCACTGTGCCTGGAGCTGCAGCATCTCCCCAGCAGAGACTGCAAATCGTTTCCAGGGCACGTGCTGTTCCTTTATTAGAAGGTCTTAATCCCAGTTGTGTATCAGGGAATCACAGAATCCTTTTGGTTGCAAGAGACCTTTAAGATCATCGAGTCCAAGCACTGACCAGGTCAGGGTGTTATTGTAAAGCCAGAAATGCAATTAATACATCTCCCTGAAGTGAAATAAAAAACGAGTGTAAAATACTGCATTGGGTTCCACTACCTTGAGTTGATTTTTTTTCCTTGCTCCAGCCTGGAGGAAGCCCCAAAGGAAGCCCCAGGAACCCCAGCTCGTGGCAGCCAGTTTCACCCAACGTGGTGCAGCCAAGTCCTGAGGAAAGAAACGAGGAATAAAACAGCTGAAAGAACCCATTTGCAGTTTCCTACAGGAAAGCAGGGAGTTGTTAAATTGAAAGCAGAAGAAGGAACTCCCCCTGCTGAGAACTGACATGAAAATCAGGAGGAGAAGGATGGTGGGATTTTAACCACAGCCCTGCAGGCTGGGGCTGAGCTGCTGTACCCAGGGCAGGAGGCAAGGGAGGGACGACCCCCAGCAGCAGGGGAGGCTGTGTGGACACAGCAGCTCTCAGGGCAGCAGCTCCACAGCACATCCAGGCCTCCCAGCAGCTCATCTCCTCCTTGGCTTCACCCCTGAGCTGACAGGGCGTCGGGTCCCAGGTGTGATGCCAGAGGAGTTCTGGCTCCACACGCAGCTCCCGCGTCCTCCACGTTCACTCTCCCTTCACACTGGTGACTAAGCCTGAATATTTTAGGAGAAACTGCTTTTGAGATCTTGCTGCAGCTATAAAAGTTCTCAGCTGAAGGGCTGGTTGGGGTTTTTTTTCTGTGCTCAGTTGTATCTGGGCAGAAGTTGGGAGAGGAAGCCCAACAGAGAAACTGAGTTCATCAAACTTTGTCTCCAAAATACAAGTTGTATCTGGAGTCAGGAGACACCCTGACACTGCCTGCTTTCCTCATGTAGGAGTAAACAGCTTGAAATGAGGGTTGTGAGGGAGCTGTGACAGTGCTCTGGCAGCACAAGCACTGCAGAGCTTGTGGCAGTTTGTTCAGGGTCACAGCTGTGTGGGAAGAACCTTGGTCCAGGTCCCCAGAGGAGGATGGGCTCCTCCTGTTCTTCAGTGAGGAATATCCATCAGACATGTCCACGAGGGATACCCAGGATCTCAGTGGCAGCAAAGAACTTACCTGTGAGTGGAGCTGTGCAAGTGCATCTTCTCTGTGGGTCCAGTTCACCTTGCAGGTGGTCCCAGGCTCAGCCTGGAAGCTGACCCTGCCCTGTGCAGAGCTGGGGGGTGTCCACGAACACGTGGGTGTTCCCCAGCTGGAACACAACACATCCAGGATGGGAACATCTGTGGAGAGGAGCAAATGACAGCACAGTTAATGTTCTGCCTTTCTCATTTTGAACGGGGGGTGAGGGAAGAAAACTCGTGTGCAGCCCAGAGAGGGCTGGAGGTGAGGAGAGTCATGATGCCAACCCCCCCATCCCTGTGGCAGCCTCGTGCCAGGGGATTAATTTCTAATTTTACTGCTGCTCTTTATCAGAGAGACAGCTCTGAAAGGCACGAATTTTCTCCCCCACAATGGACCTGTCACAATGACAATTATACTTAATAGCAGCAGCTCAGCCCTGCCTTTCAGGGGTGCTGATTATGGCAGTAAATAGAAGCAGATTAGAGAGGTGACAAGACACTGACAGGCTGTATTCACATGGCATCGGGGCACGGCAAGAGCCCCAGCACACTCTGGTCCTGACAAAAGAAACCCAAGGGAATGTTCCCTTTTATTGGGCTTGTGGTGAGGGAGGAGCACGAGGTTAAAAATCCTCTAGTTTAGGAGCAGGAGCAGCCAGGAGAGCTCAGGCTGCAGTGGGAAGAGCAGAAAGCAACACCCCAGGTCTGAGTTTTCTTTCCCCTCTTTGCATCAGTCCCTGTGGAGAGGGAAACACCAGCAGCATTGCTCCCGAGCTGCAGCTGAACATGAGGGCTGGTCTTAGTGCTTAAATAATGAGTTTACAGGAGTAATCCTCAGTGGGGGTGGGAGGTTTGATGCTGGGGTTCCCTCTGAGGTTTTATCACAGAACTGTTGGGAATTCCCCAGGCAGATGTGGAAAAGGGAAGGTCAAAGTGGCCACTGGTCTAAGTCCATGTGCTGCTGGTCCTTCCAGAGCTCCAGGAAAACCCTGTCATCTGCAGGTGCTAACCAGGCAAGTCTGGGAATGAACATCTCAATCCCAGCTAGGAAAAAAACCCCAAACAAATGAGGAATCTCCTAGTGCTGAGAAAAAAACTGCAGGGAAATTAATTTGGACAAAAACAGACCTTGACTGGAGAGTATCACAGGAGTGAGAGAAATCATAGTGTTTAATAAGCAGCCAATTGTCTATAGACTGAAGGAGCAAAAACCTGTGCTGATAAATTGCTGCTGTAAAGCCCAAACATCCCTGAGCAGGGGGATCTCCCAGCAGCAGTTGCACTCGGGCAGGTTTTTCACTCCATGCTGACAGAAATCTCACGCTAATCACCCACCACAGGACACAAAGCTACTGGATTGCAGTGTTAATTCCATGTTCTAGCTGAAGCCCAGATTAATCAGACCCACTCCTCCAGCCTGGCAACTCTCTAGTGGCTCCAAGCTATTAAGATAACAAAAAGAAATGAAGCTCAGCTCTAAGTGGAGACACCAGGAAATCAGGACAACCCTTCTCCCACCTCAGCTCTTCTCCGCCTAGACAATCGCCCGCTGACCCTTCTGTGCCCACAATCAACTCAGATCTGATCTTTTTAGCCAGGCAGATGAATCCCTGCTCTTCTGAAGGGCAGCAGCATCTTGGCTCTTGTCACGGGTAACTGCCCATTCACTCCTCATCAAAGGAAATGTGCTGTTTTCCAGAGATGGCTCCGCTCAGCGAAGCAGATGAGCAGGAGATCTGTCCAGTTATTTATTTTTAAACCATGATCTGGGGCACAGGGGAGGGTGTCACTCCTGTTTCAGAGACAGCTTGGCCACGAGCTCGTTTGCTGGGGGATATTAGCAGCTGGCATCTGAAATGGCAAGGCTAGGGTAGAGAGGTAAGCCAAAGTCAACTGTGCTGAAAGGCAGCCAAATTCCTCTTCATTCCACAGGAAAAGTGGCTAAGCTGCGGCCGCCGTGTAATTCCAAACACTCTTTGCACACTGACCTTTACATTTGTCCTCTTGGAAACAGCAAAAAAATGCAATAGTTTCGCTGCTCTAATGCAGAATAAGTAACTCCCAGTAACTACCTATTGGTGTGCAAGTAAACCAAGTTGTTCTCTTTCTGCTATCTAAGCTGCCAAATAATTCCAGCTCAACAAAGAATCCCAGAATCATTCTGGCTGGAAAAGCCCCTTGGGATCATCCAGTCCAACCACCAGCCCTGCTCTACAGAGTTCACCCCTAAACCATGGCCCTCAAAACCACATCCAAATAACCCTTAAACACTCCCAGGGCTGGGGACTCAACCCCCTCCCACCTCAACCAACTCATTCAAGCCTTGGGACTTTGCCAGAGCTGGTTGACTCGGGGTGGGGGTGGGTGCCAGTACACTTGTTCATGGGATGAGAAGCAAGAGAGGATGTGGCTGGAGATCAGGATCCCATGGGAACCCATTCAGAGTGTTTCTGCTGGAATCTCAAGTAGTTTGTCCAACCTGCAGCCTGCTTAGCAAGCTCAACGAGCAGGTACCACCCCTATCAGGTCCTCTGAAGCAGACACTGTTTAAATTCCTCAGGGTTAAACTCATTTGCAGGCTCTCCTCACTAACCTGTAACAAGAAAAAGGGACAAATTGTCCTTTTAACCCAAGAAACAAGAGTCACCTCTGGGTGCTCATCACGTGGCTCCTCCGTGCACCCCGCAGCAGACACGGGGGTGGGTGCCCTGGGAAGGGGCAGCAAGTGTCAGACACCAGGCTAGTGTGGAATGGGTTGTATGTAGCTGTTATCACACCTACCTGTGAGAGGGATGCTCTGGCAGGTTCCCTGCAGACTGCTGCTCCTTGCTCAAATCCACCCAAGTACAAGTGTTTGGCTGAAAAAGCTCTTCTAGAACCGTGAGCTCGTCCACCTCGGTCTGTTTGCAGGTCACTGAGCTATTGCAGAAAGGGTGCAAAGAGATTAGGCCACTAGAGCTGGACACAGAGCAGGGAAAAGAAGCCCAAACTAAAATAGGAACAAGGACTTGCCCACTGCAGGAAGAGTTCACCTCATGCAGTAGAGATATTCCAACCAGAGAGAGAAGTCACAGAACCATAGACTGGTTTGGATTGGAAGGGACCTTAAAGATCATCTCATTGCAACCCCCCTGCCATGGGTGGGGAGTCCTTCCACTAGAGTAGGTACAACTGACATAAGCAGCATTCTGATCTATCTCTGTCCTCTTCTGAGCCCTCAGGTGACCAGTGCTCAGCACCACAGAAGACATGTCCTCCTGAGAAATTCCACCAGTTCAACTCCAATCACTATGAAACTAAAATAGCACCCCAGGTTAGTTTAAAACAGCTTCCAAATACCTTAAGTTGAATCTCCCTGAGTAAACCACTCACACCAAAACAAGGGCATCCTTCCAGAAGGGAATTGCACCTATTTAGTGAGTAGTTTTGTTAAACTGGTGCCATTTGTTCAAGCTGAAGGAGAATTACTGAAGAAGAACTAATATGAACAGTGAGGGAAGAGGAATAAAGAAAAATCCCCACGGAATAACCTCAGGAAATCCAAGTTCCACAGAACTGGCCAAAGCACAGATGTCTGCAGCATGTGATGAGGTTTTTCCATCATCTGCTCTTTCCATAATCTGAACAGTGGCAAAAAAATAAAGCAAAAAGGAAAAGAGCAAGTGCAGCAAAGAGGGAGAGCCCGACAGCCCGTGATGCTCTCCCAGGTGTGGCCAGGAGAGGCTGGGGAAGGGAAAGCCACAGGATAACCATGTGTGAACACACCAGATCTGCTTGGGGGAGATCTGCAGAGGTGCATTTGAGATGAATCAGTTCAGATGATAACACAAGAAATCACCCAGAGTGACAGTGGCAGACATCTAACCAAGCTTCATGGAAGCTGGGGCTGCTCACCCAGCCCCACCACTCCATCAGCAACCAGCCTCACCCCAACCAGCACTGCTAGGTTATCCTGTCTTTTAAAACAAACAAAAAATTATCTTTTCTATTTCTTCTTACCAAGCTAAAGATCTTTCTCCAATCAGAATGAATCTCCATCCTCTGTTCCACTCTCTGGCATAAGGCAGAAGTCCCTGCTGGCCCCAGAGCAGGAAAAAGCAGCCTGTTGATCTCCATCTTCTCACTGCTGCCAACAATTATCACAAAATGACTTTATTGTGCATGTGACAGTTGGTGACACTGACTAAGAGAGTTTTATCAGCTTCTGTGCTACAGGTTCCAAAACATCTGCTCGTGTGAAGAGCACCCTGCTGTTTGCAGCCCAAGTGAGCTGGACTTGTGCAGAACAGCAAGAGAAAGCCCCGTCCTTTGTGCAGGGCAAAGCAGCCCAGAGGGGTCTCGTCCCTACCCTGGCGACCCAGGCCTGTTAAGAAGCCAAATCCCAAGCAAAGCAGGAGCTGAGACAAGCCCCAGGCAGGGGGGAGCTGTGCAGCAGGTACCTGCCCACGGCCACGCCGTCAGGGGCTGCAGGAGGACAGAGCAGCAGGGCCTGGAGCTGGCACCAATGGAAACATGGAAAAGCCAACAGGAGGGAATCAAAATGTGCTGTAGTGAGAGCTGCAGCTCAGCTGCAGTTGAGACACAAACAGCTTTCTCCAGGGATAAGGAAGAGAGGCTGGGAGAGGCTGATGAGCTGTGCTCATCCACGCTCCTGCTCCAGCCCCAGCACTAGGTGGAGAGGAAGGCGTGGGAAGCAGAGCTCTCCAGCACAGCATTCCCCCTGCCTCCCCCAGGGCTCCCCGGGCACACCACGTCCCCACACCCTACACCATCTCTACTGCAGTGCAGCAGCCTCAGCCAGCAGCAGAAACCCACGGTGGCTTGGAGGGGGGCTGTGGGAATGCCTGTTCCAGCCCGAGAGGCTGAGAGAGCGCGATGGGAAGGTCTGATCCTTGTCCTTTATCACCAATCCAGGCAGTTGCTTGCAAGTCTGTTCTGCTTCTGAAGACCTCTCTCAAATGCTATCAGTTATTACCACAATTCAGCAGCCCTTAATTCAAAGGTAAGCTTGGTGTGGGTGTAAATGCCAACGGACTCTGCAGCAGCAGCTTCTTCTTCTTCCCACTCCTCTGAGTCCTCTGATTATCTTGAGAAAAACTATTAAGCTGCAAAAGACTGAAGTGGTTCCTTTCCTTTCCTTCCCCTCAGCTGCTGCGTTAGCCTCGTGCTGCAAGTCAGAGAGGAGCTTGTAGAAAAGCAGCAGGGCTCGGGGTGGGGAATGAAGGTGTTTAAATGAAGGTTGAGGAAGATGCTGTTTTAAGAGGTTCAATGTCAGCACGACCTCCAGGGGCTGGAAAGCAAGGCTGCTGGAAGGCTAGGAAGCAGACTCCAAAGAGGAAGCAGCAAACCAGTGATTTCAAAGATAAAAAGGATTTTAGAACCACCTCTGGCTATTTAACCACCACCATTCTGAGGGACCAGCCAGCTCCAGCAAATCCTGGGCCCTGGACAAGAATCCATCACAAACCTGGGTTGTGATTTGGGGAAGGGGCACTGCCAGCCCTCTGCTCCTGCCTGGGTGACAGAGAGGAAGGAAGGGAGCATGTTGTTCTTCACCAGTCTCAGCTTCATCAGCCAGCTCCACCCAGCAGATCTGGGAGCCACCTTCTCCTGCAGGACAAAAGACTTAAAACATAGAAATGAAGAGACTTCAGCCTCCCAAAAAGTGTAATTCTGAAGTGCTCAACAGCCTTTAATTCATTATGAACCTAGAGGCAGAGGAAAAAGAAATAAGCAAAAAAATACATCACACCCTTAAATCTAGAGGGGAGGAGGGGAAAAAAAAATCATTATTTTTATAGCACATAATCAGACAGTTACAAATATATTTCACTGGAGGAAGGGGGGTAGGAACGTGCACCTCCTATCTCCTTTTCAACAGCCTGATGCACAGAGGCCATTGACATGGTCGTTAGAATCTGCACAAGTCATTCCCAAACAAACAAAAAAATAAGAGGGATTTGAAACTGAACAAAAAAGAGAGAACTTGTGACAAGGAAGGGCATTCCACAGTTCCAGGGTCACGTTTAAACAGAACTCAGTTAAGGGGTGAGGAAACACACTTTTGTCTGGGGTTATTTTACAATATAAATAGCATTTGGAAGAGGTTACAGGTGAGCACAGCTTGGGGCTTTTCAGTCAGGACTGGACATGCAGAGGAGACTCCCCACGGCCGCTCGCAGCCCATCCCACCCTTCCCTCCCAGCTCCAGCAGAACACAGAAATCCTCTGCTGCTTCAACTCCCTTTCGTTTGTTTGCAGGATTTCTCCTGTGGCCCTGCAGCTCTCTCCCTGTTTGGTACAAGGAAAGGTTTCTCCCACAGCAGGTCTGGCCCGAGGGGAGGCGGCAGCGCTGGAGTAACGACCGAGGCTTCGACAACCTTGCCCATCTTTCAATTTTATTAGTCTCAGTTTGGTTTTATTCTTGGAGACATCTACTGAAACCGTCCAAAACTCGAGAAATCGTTAAAAAGAACCCAATGAAACCCATTCTCTTTCACACATCTTACCAACAGGCACACACACACACACACACACACACACACACACACACACACACACACACACACACAAGGAAAATAACCCGTAGCAGAGGCAGTAAGAAATGAAGGGAACTCCAAATCTCTCCAGGGAGAGCAACCCCCCAAATAATAATAATAATAATAATTAAAACAAACAAAAAAAAAGAATCGCTTTATTCTATCTCCACTCTTTCCCTAGGACAGTTTAATACCCATCAAGTCTCTTAAGATGCTAATCTACCATCTGCCAGCCCACAAATCCTGCCCACTTATTCCCTTCAAGACCCAGCTCCAGCGCTGCTTCAAAGCCTCGCGGCAGAACGAGGACCACCCTGCAAAGGGGCTGCAAACCACACAATAATAGTAATTAAAAAAGGAGAAAAAGGAATAATTAAAAAAAAAAAAAAAAAAGAATATTGTCTCTGTCTAGTACTTTCAGGGAATGAAGTGGAAAAGGCTGCTGGGCAGCATCTGGGGTAGCTCTGCTATCCCACCATGGCTGCTGCCAGGGCAGGGCATGGAGGGCAGTGGTACCTGCCCCTCACCCCCTGCACCTGCTGCCCCTTCCAGCTCTGCCCTGTGCTCTCCCTCTGCACGGACAGAGGTCCTCCAAAGAGAGTGGAAGACTTTCCAGTGACTTCAGCAGGGGTTTGGATCAGGCTCCTGGACAAAACTCTGCTCCATGACAGCTCTTCGACCGGAGGTGAGGTCCAAGTGGAGCTGCCCACTCAAGGCTTTAGGATTGGGGGTTTTTTTGCCTGTAATGCTTGTTCAATTCTCAGCCAACCGAGTCCAATCAAGGGCTTGCATTCCTCTTCCCCAGCAGTATCTCAAAGGCTGTCTTTGCTTCAGTAAAGGATGTCACAACAAAGATGTTGGGGGAATTTCTTCTTTAATAGGATAGAAGAAAAAAAAAACCCAAAAAACCCAAAACAAAACATACAAACACCTCCCAGGCTTCCGTCATGGAATGATTCTCACAACTGTTAAGGAGCACAACTCAAAAAAAAAAAAAATCAAAATAAAAGAAAAAGGAGGCAAAAGAAAAAGGTTCCTAGGGAGATGTGCCCAGCAGAGGCAGGACAAGCCCGCGATGCTCCAGCCTGCGGCGGGGAGGGGGGGCTCGAGAAGGAACTAACACAAGAAGCAGCAACAGAACACTTGCCAAAACAGAGTGGCATCTTGGAACTGAAAGCCATGCTGATTTCTGACTAGAAAGCAACTGTGATGGCAAAGGTGTGGGGGGGGGAGGAAGATGACACGATGACCAAGATCTGGCCATTTCTTCCCTAAGACCCTTCCTGGTGACATGGCAGAAGTGCACACACGACCACGTGTCTTTAAGAGAACCAATGGTTAAGAAACATCCCAGCTATGAAACATTTCTTTCCCCATCTCCCCCAGCTTACAAAGAAGATAGTGTTTCTTTACAAAAAAAAACCCAAACAAACCAAAAAGAACCCAGAACTTTCCAGGACATCTGCACTTGCTCTCTCCC
Source organism: Corythornis vintsioides (assembly GCA_025447755.1). Classification (NCBI taxonomy): domain Eukaryota; kingdom Metazoa; phylum Chordata; class Aves; order Coraciiformes; family Alcedinidae; genus Corythornis; species Corythornis vintsioides. Next base: position 50,085 of record JAOEGS010024026.1, read on the forward strand.
CGCTGCAGTATTAGTCACATTTCATTGGGGGATGAGAGGTGTGGGGGGAGGATTTTTTGTTTATTTTAAAGCCATAATCTAGAAAAATGTCTCGTGGAAACTGTTGGTTTTTTCCTATTTTCGTTTGCCTTTTTTTTCCTTTTTTTTAATAATGCTCATTTATAGAAAACTTGACAAAGGTGACGTCTCTGTACAGAAAACACAATTCCAAAGGCTGCTTCAGTAGTCAATGTAATAGCACCTTGAAAGACAAAAAGAGTTTTGACATGGTTTTAAAAAGTCCTTCTGGTAACATTTTAACCCTTTCCAAGCCTCAGCAAAAGGAGCCAGTCCCCGAGCTCTTGTCAGCAACAACCTCTTCCAAAGTCTCCGTGGGAGAAGCTGCCTGGAGGGGTCCCAAGCTCCCTGCTCTAGTGGCAGCAGCGACTGGCACAGGAGAGGTAGAGCTGCAGCAGACGGGGCTTCCTCGCAGTCCACACCGAGAGCAGCTGGCAGAAATTCACAGCAGGCTATTGCACAATGCTGGCCTTTTATTCCACAGTTTCCTGGGGTTTTTCCGCAGGCTTGAAAAGGGTTAATTTAATTCATCTTTTTTTTCTCTTTTTCTTTAATTTGTTTTAATTTTTTTTGTTTTGTTTGTATTTTATTTTTTTTTTTTTGTCATCTTGATGGTGGTTAGAACATGTTGCTCTGAGTTCCAGGCTGGTACTGAGTCTGCATCAGGCTCTCCATAAAGGCCAAGTAATCTGGGTTTTGTCCGTACTCTTCGGGGTTCCTGGAGCTCCCCAGCCGGGGACGCTTGGCTGGCCTCACTTCATCCCCTGAAAACACATCTTCCTGAGGGGCCCCAGTGCTGAGGGACTGCAGGAGACAGGAAAGCACAAGGGTTAGAGGCACAGGGGGGAAGGATGGGGCTGCCAACCCTGGAGCACACGTGGGGAACGGGCCGTGCTGGGGAAAAGCTGAGCTCCAAAACTGCCAAGCACGTGGCTGAGACACCTCACTCTGGGCTTCTGAAACTCAACTGGGAAGAGAAACCCTGGAGCTGCCCTCTTTCTGTTTCAGAACCTCCTTCAGTTCAGCTGCTGCCTCGCTGAGTGTCTCTGCTTCCTACTGGGCCTCTTCAGTTACTCCTTCCTAGAAGGCACAGCAGAAACTGGGGTGTCTCTAATGGCTTTAACAAGACCCAAGGACAGTGTCTGGAGGGACTGTACAAACAATTGCTTCTCTTCATCCTGCTCTCACCCTCTCCAATGAGCTGCATTTCTTGGCAGAATTCATTCCTTCTGCTCTGTTCCACAGTGTAACCTCCACGGGGCACAGTGTAACTCTCCTGGCAGCAGAAAGTCCAGCAGAAAAGCCTCAGCTCTCAGCCAAACTCCAAACTTTTCTATTCCCTTTCCAGCCTTTGCTCCTTCCTCTTACAAATCCTGCTGTCTCCACTGCAGAGAACATGGTTCTGTTCCAAATCCTGCACTTCAGGGCTCCAGTACCGTTGGGTTTATTACTAGACAAGCTCAAATAAACTGGAGTGTTGCACACGCCTTAGAAATTAATTCTAAGGTGCTTCTTTGCTGCCAGAAGTCTTTCAAGGTTGGCAAGGTAAATCCTTATTATCCTCTAAACTTTATGCCATGGAGGTCTTGTTGAGATAAGGAACCTCAAGTGAGCTGAAGCCATCCAGAGCTACGTTACAGAAGACATCTTACAAGTGGGTTTTGGGTAAAACCCTTGAAGATTTCAGGGGTTAAGCAAATAAAAGTTTCCTCCAACTTGTCACCAGCTCCTCCACAGCCCTGCCCATGACAGCCCATCTGGATGATGTGCATCTCACCCCTCTGCTGGTGGCCACAGCTTCCCAGACTCTGAGTTAACCTCTCAAGGGAAAGGAGGGATCCTCTTTTTGTCTTGTGAGAGAGACAGAAGCCCAGCACCTCATCCCAGGTTCCCTGCCCTGCCATGGCTGATGTGACACATTCAGAATGAAGAAACAACCCAGATATTCACCACTGGCACAGAAACCAGTCTCATCATTTCTTTAAATGAGGGGTCTTTAAAGGTTAAAGCACCTGGTCTGAAAACAGCAAACCTGGAACCAAACAGCTATGGAGTAAATCCCTCTTGTTTTCTAGGCTCAACAATTCCACTGTATGCACTGACAGACTCCCTGATCTTGCAGATTAAGAGCTTTAGAGCCAAGAGCTACCTTCCAAACCTCCTGTTTGCTGAGAAATGGGGGTTTGGTCCCACGTTGCCAATCAGTTCTCCAGCAAGCACTTGGCTGCAGACCAGTTCACCTCACTCTGATGAAGGGCAGTGCTCAGACAGAACAGCAGCTTGTACAACTACATTCACATGGTATCAAATGGTACAAACAGAACCTTTGAACCAGATAAACCCCAAATCAGGTCAGAAGATGTGAAAGGGAAAAAAAGAAATCACTGAAATACTTCTCAGGCTTTTAGATCAAGGATTTCTCCTACTCTATGGAATTTGAGCATGCCAAGGGGTTTCCCAGGCACAGAAACTGGAGGCTGCCTTCTCCTGATGTCTAACCAACAGGCTAAGGAACAGTGAACAAGCCCTGCAAGCCACAGCCAAGCTGCTGCCATGGCTCTGATACCCACCAGGCGAGACTTGACTCTCTTGGGAAGCTCTTCCTCCAAGGTATAAATATCACCACGTTTTACCATTAGCTGAGAACCATCTTCAAACTCCACCTGCAGAGTGGGCAGAAGATGAAATAAGATCTTGGCCTCTGTATTTACACCACCCAGTCCCATTCCCAGGCTGTGCCCCACAGGGGAATCAGGGGTTGGCTCCCCTGGACTGTCCCTGCTCCTGGCACTGCATGTCCCCAGGATGATGCTGGATGAGCAGCCCAGGGCTGTGTCAGAGGTGCTGAACCCCAGAGCAGTGCTGGTCTCAGTGCTGCTCAGGCACCCCTGGTCTTACCCAGCCCAAGTGGATTCACGCAGCACTCCTGGGGATCCTAGAATGCCTATACCAGAGCTGGACCAGCAGCTCTGCTTCCCCCTCCCAGTCAGAGCACTACAGATTTCCCCTGATTTTTGATTCAAATCCTGACAAAACCCAGCAGCTTTTCATTTCCAGTAAAAGGCAAGGCCTGTATTCAGGCCAATATGGTAATAAGAATTCCTTTCATCTCCAACAAAGCATTTTCACGCCTCATAAGGAAACAACTCCAGCTACTAAAATACATTTGTATTTTAACAAGCAGAAGTAGTCAGCCAGGTACAAAAAAAAAAAAAAACCAAAACTCTGGTGGTAACTCCTCACATCAAACCTTTTCTGCTAAGCACTGATTGGATAATGAATTATGCATCAGATGTTACAGGGATGTTTATTCATGGAAATGGGCACATAAAAATGTTTAAATTAAAAAGTTTTTAGGAGTTCTCCTTTCCTAAGTCATTCATTTATTATGCTTGTTTGGATAATGCAGGAGGCACAGCAGCTGAATATGGATGGCAGGGTGAGACTGGACAAATTCAGCAGGAAGGAAGTGTCTGTGCTCTGAAGGGCACTGAGGGCACTGCCATCTCCCAGAGTGGCCACACCTCAGTTCCCAGTCACTGATATGGGTTAGTAACCCCTCCCACCAGGAACCCCTTCAAATCAGGTACAAAACAGTCACTTGGGCTCAATCTGTAACAAAAAAATACAAACCTCTCAGCTCACAAACCACAGGCTGAGAGATGAGAATGGGAAGCTACTGCATTTCAAACACAAAAGCTAATCCAGGTTGGCTTCTCCTGAACACACCTACTTCCTACTAAAGCTGTTTTCTGTGTTTTAAGTCTAATCCTACCCCAAACCAGATAAAAGAAATGCACCATGTACTGAAAAATTATCTATCCCTGCTGGTTCCCAAGGAAGTTATCCAGCCTATTTTCCCCCTGGAGAAAGAGCTTTACTTCTAGGGAACTGCATGACTTGAAAACCCAGACTTCTCATGCATATTTTTCTGTCACCTGGCACTATCAGTGGAACAGCCTATTTGAAATTATTGTCCCTCTGAGAAATCAATGGCAATTTCCTCTGCTGTGATTAAACTTTTCCAGCTTGCATAACGATAGGTCTTCATGGAACTGGAGACTGTACTTGTTCATAGCCAGGGTCACCTCAGATCACATCTCCTCTGAAGCAGTTCTCTGTTACAGACACCAAAATGCCTGCTAACTGACAAGGTGGATTCTTGTGCTCTTTGCTTCTCAATAGGAGGTGCTCTGAGAAGCAGGGATAGAAACCAGAGCCCCACTTCAAACACAGACATGGAACTTCCTTTGCCTTTTGTCCAGGGGAATGAATCCCTTCAAAACATCAACTGTTTGCATATTTCAGCCTGTGTTTTTCAAAAGGATGGGCATGAAGTGGACTTGCCAAATTAGTCCCTTTCAATCAAGGGTATGTAATGTATTTTATAAAGCCTCCTGTGCTGAAACATCAACACTGTGAACCAGGTTAAATCTTCTCTAACACTGCAAACCAGGTTATATTTTTCTTGACTGACTGTTACAAACTTCCACAGACAAAAGTTCCTTATGTGGGACAGACTGAGGCAACACTCAGACTCACTGACATGAAGGCTGTGGGCACTTCTCCATCCTCACCTGGTAAATCTGACTGATCTGGGCTGCAATAAACTTGGCCTTATAGATGATTCCATCTGTCCACTGCAGCTGAACCAGCTCACCCTCTGGAGGGGGTCCCATCTGGATGCAGTCTCTGCTCTGAGGACAGAAAAGTGAAGGAGTCAGAACCAACAGGCACAAAGCTCAGGAGCTAGAACAAGGCTCTTAACAATCTCTGCCTTGTGACGCTGTCATTAAGTACAAGAAAGTTTCTGGACTTGCGATTAACTGCAGTCACCTCAAACAAAAGAGCCCAGAAACAAACACTGGCACCTCCTTCTGGTGGCAGTGCCCAGCTCTGGGGAACTTCTCACTGCAAATCTCCCAGGATCAGCTCTCCTCCATCCACAGAGCCCAGGGGGTGACCTGCTCTGTTCCAGAGGGGAATCACGAGGAGAGGCACGAGCTGACAAGTCAGCCTCTTCTGAGATGCTCCTGCTATTAAGCGAATCCCCTAATTTGAACCAGAAGCTCTTGCAGACAATCTGCTTCCCCCATGAATCACACTTGTCAGTTGAAAAAATAAGATTATTCAACCGCAAAACAAACAGGATCAACTTAAACCAAACACTGCTTTCTGTAAGTCATCTGCATGCAGCAAAATCACCTCTTGGGGAGGAACAAGCAAAATGAAATGAGATCATGTCATAAACAAGGACAATAATGAAGAACAGTATGAGGTTGTCTGTGGGAGCAGCAACTCGACTTTTTAATTTTACTTTTGTTCTTTGAAGTTTTACTTCATTGTTCCACCCCAAAGAGCCCAGAAGAGGAATGCAGGGGAAATCACTTTGTGTTCATCTAGAGGGGAGACAGGGTCTGCCCGGAGCTCTTACAATGATGCTCTCTGGGTACACGTTGTCACTGTAGGAGCCGTCGTCGAAGTTGACCTCGTAGAAGGTCTGTGTTGTTGTGCCAATCACCCTGCAGCGGTAGTAGAGCCCGTTCCTGTTCTTGGTGATCACAGTCTGCCCCAGGGCCACCTCCCGTCGGAAGGGGACCTGTGTCAGAGCCACAGAGATAAACCCCAGCTGGCAGTCAGGGAGCCCGCATCAAAACCACAGACCCAAACCACCCTGCAGAAAACACCACCAACCAACCAACCCACCCCAACCTACACCACCCCAACCAACACCACCTACACCAACCCGACCAACTCAGCCTATACCAACCCAACCAACCCAACCCAACCTACACCAACCA